>JAQGBZ010000265.1:0-87680 GCA_034687125.1 Neelides folsomi | reverse complement strand
AATTCCATTAACCCTTGTGGAGCTCATAGTTGGAATTGTCCAAGCGTTCAGTGAAATGTCCGCTTCTTTATGCTTTAAGTAAAATAGTTTGAGAAGCTTCCAAAGATTGTTTGAAACGCTGTATTGAAGTAAATGGGGCTGCAATCACATATTGAGATTATTATTTTAGTTGTTTGATGCATTGAGCAAATAATGATAATCTATGAGAAATTTGTGTTAAAAAATATAAAAAGTTAGGGATGATCAAAAATACTCAGTTAACGCTGGGCCACCTTGTATTTCTGTATCAAATTCGTATATAGGATGCAATCCATGGTGGAGAATCACATAAATAACTTCACATTTCATTCCAAACATTTTTGCCGACGTGTTTCTCCGTCTCGTCCCTGATTAATCTCGACAAGAGTTAACTCTCAAAGAAAGGAAAATACAAAGTTGACTTGAGTCTCTCTAACCCTTAGCCTAATTTAACCATGTGGAGAAGAGCGAACCGCATGATGGAGATGGAAATACAGAAGAATGATATATCATTTGCATAGTGAGTTATTGTTAGTCAACCAGCTCGTTCATCCTGGCACCACTTGGGAAAGGAATGAATTGTTGCAGAAATGAAGACATTGAAATTCCATTCTTTTGCATGGGTCTGCAATAATAAGCACCATTTCCATATTGCTCTCTAACCCTTTCAAGTTTAAATTTTAAATAGTCAATTTTAGTGGAAATTACTCATTTTTTTTGCATTTACCTACACGCCTTTACTCACATTGCTTATTTTATGCTAAGTTTAAGATGGAGGTTGAAGTGAATAAGGAGTAGCTCAAATGCATTTCTCCATGCAGTCCTGATGAGGTCGAGGTAGAAGTAACAGTGTAGCACACCACATTGAAACCTCCACGAGCCTTGTTTCGCAGTTCCGGCAGTCTCAAAGAGAAACGTCAGATCGCCTGATAAAACCCTAACCATGAATTGAGAGTGAATGAGGAGCCCGGAATAGAAGTTTCCACTTGAGGACATTCCACGCCCCTTCGATTCCCAGCCTCCTTACAATCCTAAATTATTCACTCATTCATAATATGTAATAAATGGAAAAAAATTAATGGCACAGCTCGGGAACCTTTCAGCACACATTTACATTGAATTTATTGGACTTGAAAACATTGTGCTTGCAATCTGTTTATTTTTAAATGAACACGCTGAACACACGCATCGTAAATATTGTTTGTGTGGAGAAGTACGCCTTAATTAAGTTCTTTTCAAAGTTGAATTATGAGTCTGAGAGTCTTGTTTTTTTCATTCTTTGGGAATGAATTGAGAGAACACCTCAAAGGTCTGAGGTCTCTTTGTGATTAATTATGTATTTTGAATTTCCTTGATTACAACACGGTTGTTGGGTTGGAATCAAAAATGGTCCTTCGTGCAGTGGAAAACCCTCAACTTGGCACTCACAAAGTTTATATTGAAGATTATATTAAAATGGCATCAAATCCCCAAGATGCAACTTTTAAAAATCATGCAAAAAGGGAAGAATGATGAATTTGCCAAATTGCATCATCATCTTTAATTTTACTTCTCTTTTTTATTATTATAATGCGGATTATCGGCCTCGTCCTCACCATCTTTACATCATATGGTTTGAAAGGATGAATTCCTCTGTGCCATCTGCCATTAATCTCATGTTTTTGAATTCCTTCCGACTTATGACAAAAGCGAAGGCCAATAGCAATGTATTACAAAATCCAATTCCTCATTTTAAGACGAATTAAATGAGAATTGACTTTCTCGTTCAATGCTTGGTTCAATGTAAATAATTCTCAGACAGTGCAAAACAAATGTTCCCACAATCAAAATAATGTAGCTTGGGTCGTAAAACAAACAAAAGATAATCCCACATTTTCACACGTTTCGAGGATCTTTTGACGCGTCTGGATTTTTCCTCCTTCCTCAAATTACAAAGTAAACCGATAATTTTTTCCAAGTTTGCAATCCATACATCCATACAAATATAAAATCCATAAAATCAAATGAAATATGCCATGATGGGTTAAAATGATTGATGAGAGCTGATGAGGTTTCTCACGGTGGCTAATATTTCAAATAGAACCATGTTCACATTCATGTTTCTCAACTTCCTTCCTCCCACCCATAACCAATAATGACAATAACACGTCGAGAATCTTAAATTTTACGATCTCCGAGAGGGAAACCGACGAGATCTCCAACGACTCCCTTCATGAAAAACATAATTCTTATATGAAAAGAAAGTATAAAGAACAAACAAATAATTTCCCTGCTGGGTAATTTCATTCCTTCACAATCGTCAATCGTTAATGGCACATATTTATCCCCACCTTCAGACAAAAGGGGAAATTTTCACGAGATGTTTATTCCGCATTCACCGCCAAAGCCTTTTCTTAAAAGTTCGGAATTAACCACTGAGTCTCCCAAAAATGAGCAAGTAATTTTAATTTAAAAGGGAACTATTAAACTGTCATGACCGTATTTGAATCTTTCCTAGGAAATATTTAAAAGCGGTTCTCTCCTCTGTTCCCAATAAGAGCCACTTTGCCGTCTCTTTTTGAATTGATATTTTTATCTGTGAAAAGGAACCATACATTCTCTGTAGGGTAATTTGTATTTGATTTCACAGTGTTATTACTCTGCTTCCAGCACATGGGCTCTCAAAATGATCCGCTAAGGCAATTTGGCAATTTCGTGCAGTTTTTTCTCTTCCAGCCACATCTTAAGAGCATAGGTAGGAGCCGTAGGAATGCCTTGGGCCCAATGCATTTTCTCTCTCTCCCTCCACACTCATTTGGAGAATGTTTAGTGAGTAGTGGTGGTGGTTGTGCCTGGATGTGAGTGCTATTGACTTGAATTTTACCTTCACAAGGTTCTCTCGTTTTTTGTGGAGCCCCAGTTCCGCCATCCGCACGCCCGAAGGATATAAAGTCCTAATACCTAGTCTTTCCTCATCCTCTCCGTATAATTCCGGATGGTGTGGGTCATTAGATGGTTAATTCACGAAGGGCCTTGCAATGCCACTTACAAATGTGAGGCGGCGGCGGCTCTCGAGTTCAGCCCATGTTGCGTGAGGAAGATGAGCTCTTTTCTTTTCGCGTTGAGAGTGAGGAGATTTGGGAAAAGCCAATGTCCGGTGAGGGAATGTCTTCCTTCTGAGTATTTAGGGGTAAGTCAAGATGGGATCTCCTAATGGATGTCCACTTTAATAATGATCTATTAGATTCTTAACTCCTTCGAGAGGAACGGAACCTCCACGATTTCCACCCAAACAAGAGAACTCACTTCACGAGCCTCGCGAATTGTCCATAAAGATTGCTGGATTACTCCCACTCACAAGACGATCTCTTTTAATTTTATGCAAATTTACCATTTTCCTCCCCGATTTCCGTCCCAAGTTCTCTCGAGTGGAATGGCCAAATGCCAGAGAGATCTCTACAAACAACCAACATCTGTGTGATGATGGACGATTCTTGAGCCCCATCTCCTTATCTGTTCGATTTATTCAAGTTTTCCTTCTCGGTTTAATCATTGTACTTGTGGACTAAACATGGTTCAATCACTTTGCATCGGAATGAGGGTCTTATGGAATGAGTCCGCGGTGAAGAATTAATGGTTGTGGCTTGGGAAAAAGAAGAGAATGTAGGTGTAATTGCGAATGCAATTAATTAGAAATTTGAGCGAATAAATGGCGAGTGGCATCCTCCATCCCGGCCACTGATGAGCTCCTAATGAGTAAAGAAGAAGCAAGGCCGGTGATTTAGATTTGGATCATGTTCTCTTCTCAGCATGGGCTCTTCAGTAATTTATGTAATGTGAGTCTAAGAGCCCGGATGATCCATTCGTCAGGCGACGAACTCGTCCTCCCCCTCTGCTTCTCCGTTTCCTTCTTTTACCCCTCTTTTCTGATGAAATTTCTCTCTGTCGCTGGTCCATGTGAGATGGGATGCAAGGCCCGGCAGGCATACTTACCTTTCCATTATATTTATTATTTTATCATTTAATTTTTTCCTTTTTCAAGCTCCCGTTCTCACCATTCTCTTCCTTTGTCCCATTTACTGCAATTCATCATAATAAGTAGTTAAACGTATTAAAGCTTATTTATGAACAGCCATAATGATGCTTCAGGCACACGCGTACAATGTTCGAACAGTTAGTGTAATTCATAACCAAAGTTTCCTCGTTTTCAAAGACCGGTGGATTGTAAATAAAGCCGACCGACTAAATAGAACTTCCTTTTATATAGAATGCTAATTTCATGAAAGCAAATTGTTAATTATCTTAATTTCCATTTTGAGGAATTTCTCATTTACCCTAAATAAGTATCACTTTCTAATCAAATTGGCTAATTTGAAATCAGTTAATAGGAAGAGTCAATGGGGAATTTATAACTATGCCTTTTAATTGAGGTATTTAGTAGTTTTACGTTTAAGTGGTAAAAAAGTTAAGTACATCTGTCTGTGAAATGATAACGTGAATTGTTATATATCCCGAGGTTGATTGCATGGCCAATTAATCGTGATGCGTCATAAATTCATTAGATGGGAAAAGGAGGAGTATTTTGAGATAATGGAAATGGAGAGTTTTTGGCCCTATGTTTATGATGTATGGGACAGGAGGAGGAAATGAAGTATTGGTATCAGGGCCGGTATAATTTAAGGAACAAGTGCCTTCTTTAATTACATTCAAGGAGTTGAGTCTGGGCTTCTCTTCTGGTGGGCCCTAAAGAGGAAAGGTGTGTGGATACAGTTGAAACAGGAATAGCCACGAGAACCTGCCAATTAGCCTGATCAGAGTTTATGGTTGGAAAATTATAGGATATAAAACCAGGGGTTTTCGTGTGACCATCGCTTTATCCTCCCCAGCATCTCCAGGGCAAGTAGTCGGATTTACATTGGAGACCTATTACTGACCGCCCTTTTGCCCTTTGTTTTCCGAGGGCCATCCAGTGATTCAAGCCCTAAATATTTGCATAGCTCACCATAAAAAGGAACATATGTGATCCTAACCTCACTAACCAGATCGAGATGTTTAACTCTGTACGGGCAATAAATTTCGAGTGTCATTCTGAGATGCAATTGATCAAGGAGCTGCTCCTCGACCAGTCACCTTCAAAACCATCCTGAGGCACCCACTCTCTACAACCCACGTTGGCCTATCTCAAACTATCTCTTTCTTCTCACACTTAAACCCATCAAATAAGTTCAAATGAGAAGTTCCAAGTATCCTAAATGCCCATTAAAAACTATTTTATTCACGGAGCAGATCAAAGTGTTCTTAAGAAAACGTCGTTTCCGTTAAATTAAATTTATGGTCCTTGTCAGTTATAAGCTCTTGTGTTATTAAGGAATCTCCTCTTTTCCCTTTCAACTTATGTCTTATACGACCAATTCAAAATTTTGAATTGACTTCTAAGAGCTCAAGTCCCAAGTTTCACCCTGAATTAAAAATATTTTAGAAAACGCATTTATTGTATCATTGAGAGGCTGAGTAGCTGAGAGGAGAGTTTGATTGAGTTGTTATTTTGTCCCTCTTCCTTTCATCTTTTATCTCAAGTAGTTTCTCGTCTCGAGAAGAATGAATTGTGGTCATTTGACTCGATACGAAATGGAAAGAGAAATTAAAGCTCAGTGCGAAAATTACATTGGAATTCGATTCGGTTTCAAATGGGAGACGATCGGCTATTCTTGCTTTATTTTCTCTCACTGTTTGACGGCTTTGAGCTTGACACATTTTCTCCCACCGCAGTCTCTGCCCTTATAAGTATGAAGGAGCAAGATGTAACAAGTGGATGGAAGAGAAATATAATTAGGCCTCATTTTATTCTTCTCCATTCGCCTTCGCATGTTTTCATAAAGAAGGGCATTTGTTATCCCGCTTTGTCTTTGCGTGCCGAAAGGTATTTGTATTTTTAAAAATCTGTGAAGATGAATGCTCAAGAGGAACAACCTGTATTATTAATAATGCGAGCCGATAAACAGTTGGATGAGCCGGGATTAAAGGAAAAATCATTCCATCTCTTCGATCGGCCCAAAACCCATTATAAAGGAGATTATAAGAGTGAAGTTTAATTTTTTGAAACATTGTTTGCTCTTGAACTTGTGGCTTCACTCTGATTAACAAGCTCGTCCTTCCCACTCTCATTGGAACAAATAATGTAAATGGAGAGGCTCACTCTCCAAATTACAACGAGGTAGTTATACATACGTAGTATTAGTAATAGTGAGAATTTGAAGATTCTTCATTGCCAGAGAATATACGGTCGGGAAGAGAGAGAATTTCCACGAGGATGGCCAAGCTATCTCCTCTCCATCACTCTATTATAATTTCTGCCTGTGATCCCGAGGAGGGGGAAATAAATCATTCTTGCGGACTCTTCCTCACTCATCTTGTAGGTTTTCTCAATCCGCTGTTGTGCATATATTTATTCTGCTCGTAGGCTTCTTCAATGTAAGTACGAGTATATTAATACTCCGGCCCATATTTTATATGCAAGAAGTGTGGAGAAAAGCTGTTTAGTGACGTTCACCTGAATTACTATCAAGTCGACGAACAACGTGTTATTACGGGAACTGGTATTCATTCTCCAATTGAGGCCTTCACCCTTATCATTCAAGGGCCTCTCTTATACACACATTTATGGATGTGCAATCGATGATCAGCGACTGGAACGGGTAAATGGAGAAACGTAGGTTGAAGGTAGTGTGTGTGCACGAGGAAATCTCCCGTTTTTTTCACTTCCAACCCACTCTAAACCGGATTATATTTTATCATTAGAGCTGCATATGTGTCGAACTCATTATGAAACTCTTATAACATTTTTTATATCTTTCATTACAGGTATTTTAGGTATGATTCATTTTTGATACTAAATTTGGGACGGCGCCTCGAAGGATTCATTAGCAAGAGTGTCGATTTAGAGATTTGTCCAAACGAATGTATCAGCCCAGTAATAACATCTTTGCTCCTCTTCGTGTTCATTTTTTTATAAATTCAATCAAGCAAGCAAGTTTGAAGTAAAGAATTAGCGTAAACCAGCCCATTTTAGTCCTACCTATTTAAAATGCATAAAAGAGTTAATAGGATTATAAAAAGCTTTCCCTTTTCCCAGAAAAAGTATTATAATAATTGTCTAAATTGACGTTCAATTATGGTTAGAGAATGGAACTTAGGAAAGATATAAAATGGCGAATCATAAATGAGAATGTATCTTTAAAAAATCATAAAATCAGTGTAGTTATCTTCGAAGATGGGAATTTGGCGGAAAAGAATGTACGAGGGCGGTTGAGAGATGCCCCTATAATTTGTAAGTTAATACGGTACAGGACATTGGGAACGTCGAGGGACGAGTTTGATTCTCCATAAACTTTGATATAAATTGCAATAGAAGACACATGTGCAGGGAAAAGCATACGTGCCCAAGTCATCAACCCGTTGTGCAGAGAAGAAATTCGGCTTTGAGTCTTTTGCCATAACTGGAGAGGAGAGTGAGTTTAAAAAATGTGGTTCAAAATAATGGTGGTCCCGTCTATTTCAACTCGTTATATTCATGCCTTCTCTGGAAAGCTGTATTTAGCAAGATTTTATGGAGACGTGTGATGTGAGGGGATGGAGCTGTCGCTTCGAACATTCATCCCTTCTTCACAGCTCAAGGGGGTCAACGAGTTGGCTTAAAACCCAAATCTTCCCCTTCTTTGTACTTCAGAGTGGTCCTAAACATTTTTATTATGTAGCTCAATCCAAGGATGTAAGGATGCGACATTTATCTGTTGCATTTTATGTGTACTTTATATTTTCCTCCTCTTTTTTGTCCGATTGAAAAAGTTCCTTAAAAAGGAGGAAGTCCAAAGAATGTGAAAGAACACGGACATTTAGAATGTAACCAGAAGTTTAGGATAAAACAGTAAATCTCGGGAATGGAGAATTTGCATTTTACTCAAATGGTGAGGGAATTTGAACTGGAAATGAATGGGTTCATCCGGAATTGAAAGTTTTGTTCGTAAAATGCTAAACATTTAAAAAAAATTCCTTATTAACATTTTACACAAGTTGCTCGGACAAGAATTCGTCTTGTACGGGTTGTCGTAATATGCTACATATCTTTTACAACGATTTTCTCTCGTTGATTACATAAGCTGGATTACCTAAACGTCCAGGAAATTCCATTGTGATTTTTTAACTAATCGTCAGAGCGAGAACTCCACCGATCTGAGTTTTAAGCGGCTTCAGGATTTGTCCTTTGCAATGAGACGTGTAAAGGGAAGGTGGACTGGAGGAATACTAACTCACAGATTGGGTAAGATGAGTAAATTATACAAGAACAAAAGTGTCCAGACTGGTTTCCCTCTGTTGTGTCCCACTGTCTCCTCCGGTGTTCAGAATTTTTTTCATCCCGCCACACAAAAAAATTGGCGTCTGCTAAGGACCATTGATGGGACAAAAGGACAAGATTTGAAGGAGAAAAGTGCAAGTAACCATCGAGGGGCAACCTGTATACGACTTTATTAAATCAAATAAAACGACAAATTCAACCCTCTCAGAGGAATCCTTGTCAAGAAATGGGGAAATTTATTTCCTCAACTCATTTTGTTTATATTTATGAGGGATACGTTCAGATTGTGCTTGGGTCCACCTGCCTTTCCTCGCGTTAATGTTTACTATTTAGCTAGTCATAATTCCTTAAATTATACGAAGATTCGAATTTGCACACTCACTACCTCCCTTCATTCAGTCACTGTCTAACATAAAATGTACACGTTCCCTCACTTTGGAACTTGTGTTCCGCGAGTTAACAATTAGAGGCACATTATTTCATTATTATTCCTCTGCTCAATCATTATAGTCACTTGATTCCCGTTAAATGCATAGAGTTCAAGGCGTAATGACGGCAAATCGTAACTCACCATTTTCTCGCACAAACTTATGCGGAGACAAGGGATGATTCTCCAGCCTCCTCAAGGTTGTAGCTAATCTTTGCCCAATACTGGTTATCCTTCCTTAATTTTCAGCTAACGGAACAATTTGTCAATTTGTCTAATTTAAACTAAGGAAAATGTTTGCTAAATTATTATGAAACAGGGTGTGCCCGGGTCGGGGGGATCCACGTGGCCACTTAAAAAACATAGGAAATTAATAAATTGAAAAGTCTGTGAGTTCTCCGAGCATAATTATACATGTCCTTACATATGTTAGGTTAGGAGGGGGAGATCATTGAATTTAAAAGACACAGAACGGCTGTTTCTTCATTTTAAAAAGAGGCCGATGGTTGATCTCCATTTAAAACACTTTGCTTGCCGCGGCGGCAACTCGGTTGTCAAAAAGGAGTTGAATCCTTCATTGGAGGCGATGGAGAGATAAGAAAGAGGAAGGAGGAGATGTCAAAGATGAAAGAGTATTTAAAGAGGGATTCTGATGGGGAGGGCGGGCGTGTAATCAATACCTTCCTTTTCATTCCCCTCTCGAAGACCGGGCCTTGACGGACAGGTAGAGGTGGCCGGATTTGCATTCAAATGCTCTTCAAGAGCCCTGGACTGGATTTCCACCTCAATTGAGATTACAATTCTGGATGCAATTGCGGGCCTCATGATGGGCAGCGTAGTGGAATAGGCCGAGTTGTAATGCAATCTGTAAGTGGCGAGGCTGTTTCTTCATAGTAAGATCCTTGTCTCTTTGAACCTTCAACAGCTCGGGCAGAAGACGATTAGAGGGAGGATAACTCCTTCAGCCTCCCTTAGGTTCCTCAAGTTCCCTGCGACAAATGCAAATCGAGGCTCATCTTCCACGTGGAGATAAAGGAATCTTTTTTGCTCCAACGCAGCGAGAAGTAAACGGCCGCCCTCCCCATCAACGGCCATGACGGAGTCACTACTATGCATACTCCCAACAGAGCCCTTCACAGTTCCAGGCAGAACACATTCGCGTTCAGAATTAAGCTCCGGCTATTCTCTGATTGTACGAAGATGGAAAAAGGTGCAGTTTCGACTGGAGCCACTCAACTCCTCCTTGAGGAATTCTTTGGAAGGGGATGAATTCAGGGAGCACGGAGTCACTCAGATCACTGCTCGACTCTGTTCAAATGGAAATGAGAGTGGACGGGAGTTTGGATGAGGCTTCTATCGCGCCCCGTATCTCCCATCCTGCATCAATTACTTATCCTCCTGCTTCCAACTTCCACGATCATAATTCCATCACGCTTCTCCCACATATGAGCTTACCCATTGTTCTCACCTCATTGTTGGAAATTCATCAATAAGGAATTGAGTAATTTCTCCTTCGCTCTTTACCTCCTCATTTCACAAATTTCTAGAACAACTTTTGCCCATTATAATTAAGCTAATAATTATCAACCAATTTTAAGGATCAATCTTAATGAGGAATGGACGAGAAGAAAGGAAAGCATTAATTTGCTGTCCTTATTATTAAAGCCTGCAATCCAATTATCACGAACTTGAATAATTGAAACAGCGAATTGGCAGAACTAACAGTAACTGAAAAGTGTGAACTCATATTTCAATCATTAATTTGGGGAAATATAAAAAGAACCATGTTTTAATTAATCCCAAATTATTAAATTATCAGAATGCATACTTGAGCATCATTAACTATATGTCTATTTGAAATTACTATGCACTATTGTATTTTTAAACTCTTCACGATGAAGTGTTTAGAGATCAAATGAGTAGAAGTTTGAATTGATGAAGGTGACGAGACGTTGGATTATTGTACGTGAATTTCCACTTGATGTGATATCATAAATTAAGAACTTAATTGAAATGACTTTTAATTCCTCTCATTTGAATTGGATTGATGATTGGATGATTAGGAGGATCCCGGTTGAAGTCTCCATTATTCCACTTCTGCCAAGTCTTGAGTTGACGTGTGTTGGTACCAAATGAATCAAGACTTTTATGAAACATCGACACAAGTGTCATTTCATTTCTATGCCTTCTTCTGACATCTCTTTTTAATTACTCTGAGGAGGCGCTTGCATCATCATCTTTTCTTTTCCACCATATCCTCTCAATACCTTCTGGATTTCTCATTCCTCCCATTGATCGTATCCATTGCATCGGTTGTCTTCATCACTCCATTTCTCTCCCTGCGTGTATGTATAGGGCTCGTATCGAAAATCACTACAAAAGAGGTGGCTAAGAATAGAGCTAATGATAACTTAGGTGGAATAATGAGTTGATGATGAGAGAATAATTGAGAGAACACCATGAATTAGAAAGTTACGTTTTATTATAAAATTCTAATGGGGAAATTGTACAAAGGAAGTCCACGGTGTAAAAGAACAAAGGCTCTTGCAATTTACACCATGTATTGCCTTACTTTCTCATTATCTTCCTATCAACCAACGGGGAAGGATATTGAGAAAGGAAAATTGTAATTGAGAATCGACAACTTGAACCTCTGCTTAAATGCGTGAGGAGTCAAAGCCCAACGAGTCCCGAATTGTAGAGTTAAGATAAATAGAGTATGTTGATGATCAATTGTATTAATCTTATTGCCTACTCGCCCAGGGAATGATGGGGCGAGGGGTAAAAGGCTAGAGGAAAGATCGAGGCCCTTAAGAGATGGGTTGATAAGAGAGGAAGAGCCGGACAATAGGAGTGTTGAATGGAATTGAATAGAGGTTTGTAGGAGCGGGAGTTCTAAAGTGGTCAGTTGCAATTAGAAGAAAAGAGGAAAAAAAAAGAGGTACAAGTCCGAGGTGGAAGTAGGGAGCGAGGGAACGCGAAAGATGAACTGGACATTATTACAATAGCGCCAAGGCCTTTCAAGGCCCCTGGCTACACCTCAACCGTCATTACGCCCAAATATGATACTACGAGATTCAACCTGGAATCCGCTTCAGACAAGGCAAGATGCATTTTGAACTGCTCCACCAGTCGAATATCACACCTCGAACCCGAATGAATATCTCTTGAGTGGAGATGAACGGAGGTGCCTGCATCTCTCCACATACCTATCATTACCTACGTGCCTTCCAAGACCCTCTTAATAAGAGTGGAGAAACTCTTATAAATATTATGTCCCGAGTAACGTTTTTATATCTTTTCTATCTCTCCATCCCACATTGAACAGCGTTTGGTTTCAAGGTCCATTACATATGGTGTGTACAAGAGGGATTCTCCCTGCCTTGTTCACAAGTATGATTAAGAATCTCTCATTTATATGTGTCAATTTATCCTCCCGCAGCAAATGGAGGTGATTATGGAGAAGATTAATAGGAAATTAATAATTTACCTATAGGGGTTCACCGGGAATTAGCGGAAAGAGAAATTCTGGGAAAAATTGCGTTTCCGCGGAAATTTTTTTCGTTTCTGGATCACCACAAAGTTTTCTCTTTCTACCAATGCTTTTTTGAACCCCATCAAGAGCGAGTTTAAATATGGTAGTAATATTTAAAAAATCTATTACTACTCTCCTGAACTGTCATTATTTTATTGTTTGTACGGACTTACAGCTGAGGTGCATACGTAGCTCATATTCAATAGAGACATGGAAAAATGGAAATAAGCATGCAAATATTCAAATTGAAGTAAATAAAGAATGTGGTTATGTGGGTGTGGGTGATTGAGGGCCATGCCATGAATATCCGCTGAATTATAAGTGAAGGCTTACGAAGCTCGTTTCCAATATTACTCGACTTAATGAAGAGGTTATAGAGGCTCAGAGGGAATTTATCAGGGAGTGACTGCAATTAAGATAAAGAAACTTTAGGTGTTTCCACCACTAATTCCTATTATCTTTCATGGGGAGTCCAAGTAGGGTATGGCAATTCTTTGGGAAGGGGAACCCTTTGAGACTCTTAATTAGTTAGTTTCATTATACTTCTTCAGCAGATTCCAGATGATCTTGTACGAGCTCTTTTAAACATGCTACTACCATCCATTGTTTACCACCATTTAGCATATTTGCTCTCCACTAATTTATGCTATAATGGAATTATAATGTTATAGCGGAAAAATTGAGGTTTAATCGCCTTCCTTTTACGTCATTTAATTCCCCAACTTTAATAGAAAATGATGATTGTAAAATAAATGAAATGAGCTAATCAGGCTCTAAAGGTCTCTCCCTGAGAAAAAATAATAAAGAAACCTGATTTGTTTTGTAGGGGAATAAAGTTCTTAATGGGAATCTCCGATGGCGAGGAGGGGAGGAATATCCCTTGGATTTATGCCATCATTACTTGACGTGGAATGCACAACCCCTGTTGTTTTACTTTAGCAAGAGAGTCAGGACGAGGGAAGGGTGCCTGGGGTTAAAAATCCGTTCAAATTGGCGAGATGAATTAGAGGAAGAGTCTGGGGCAGAATGAAGTGCATTCGGGCTGTGGGCGCCTCGAGTCCGCTCTCGACCCATTCGTTCCTCTTTCACAATTTCCTGGCTCTTCCGCCCAAGTTGAGTCCATCCAGCTCCTCCTGTTCACAATTTACATTTGCATGAGCAGAAGAAGACAAGTCTGAGCATGGAGCCGTCTTACCCAACATGATTCCATTTGCCCTCCTACTCCTCTCAACAACGGTGGGGATGAGGAGTCCCCTCCTAATCATTTGTTTGAAATGTTGTTCCCAACCACGGTTGGGCTGCAGAATTAATTTCATCTTGACACTTCTCCTATAGTTCAATCATTATGCATTCAAATGGCTACAAACAAGCATATTGAATTTCTTATTGTGGCAATCACCGTAAAATTTGTTTAAAGCAAAAGTTAATTCCAGCCTTCTGACGAAGGTTTCTGTATCTCCACAAAGGGAACATTGGAGCTTTTTTCTCCTTATATCGGATTTCTATGTAAAATAGAATGAATATGAAATGGCCGAAGGGAAAATCATTCTATCTTCTATTGAGAAGGAACATGCAACAAATGTTTTATTATATTCTCCCTCCTTGATAAATATGTAGTTATATTCCTATCTTGCTCCATCTTCAATCCCTCTATCTTATTTATAAAACGGAGGATACCTTTGGAGGCTATAATCAAATTCTAACCCTTCAATTAAACTAGAAGGAATTTCTTCACATTTAGCTCCTAGTATTGAGAGATCTTGTTCTTGGAAAAAGTCCTGATGGAGTAAAAACAGGTCTTATATTACACCCATATCACAAAATCTTAATTCACTCTTGCTCATTTAAGAAAACCTTATTACAATTTTACCTTCATTTTTCATTCTCCTTTTCAGAGAGTCATAATGAGAAAAATCTTCTTGTGTCAATGGTTTTGTGTATTCTAAACCTTGTCAAGAAGAAGAAAAACTCATGAATTTTTCCGTAATAATGCACATAACAAGTAAATATATTCATTGAATTTATTTAATAATAACTTATCTTCCTTCGTTAGACCTTTTATGCAAGGCCACGGAAGATGGTTGAACTCGAATAAAAGGTTTAGAGCTAAAAAGAGATTTACTGATTAGCGTTGTTCCTCTAACTATAAAGAGTAATTTAAAGATTGAGTTAATAGGAAGAACATGAGGTTTGGGCCGTAAAACATGAGAGAGTTGGTTGTAAAACTTAGCGGATTGTGGAACAAAATCCCAAATCCTCCCTTCAAAGAAGGGTTTGAGATTGGTGAAAGGTCATTGCGTGTTTTGGTGTAATTGAAAATAATTGTTGAAAGGAGGGTGAGACTTGGATCCATTTTCCAGGTCTCTCCTCATTTGAGAGTCCGTTGAAGGAAACAGCTTGGCGATATTCAGGCTAAGGAGAGACACCCTCTCCTCCTGCTGCGTCCAAATGATCTACGACAAGGAAGGTGAGAAAAGTGGGAAAGACTTAATATCCGGGACGTGTCAGTTGAACGCTCCCTTCCTCATGCACAAGGGAAACTGAGTCAAGAGTCCTTCTTATCAAAACCTCTTTGTGTCATCTTCAAAAAGGATTTTCTCCCCCTTTGAGTTGAAGCAGAGGAAGAAAGGGAATTTGATTGAGATTGAGTAGTAACCTACATGGGGAAGGTCCGCCAAGAGAAACCTCTCATATTCTTCACAATCCCAAATAATACATACTTACATAAAGGTTAAGTAGGAATTCCGACCAATTCCTCTTTCATTTTTTTGAATAAGCCCATGTGTGTGTGATTCGAGCTTATTTCATTTCCTCTCATAAAGAGAAATGAACGAGAAATTTCTTTTTTGTTTATTATTCTGGTGATTTCCAAGTGGTCCCTTTGGACTCTCTCCTTCATTTTTATACTCTCTTTTTAAAGATGTACCTATTTTGCTTTATTGACGAGTCGTGATGTTTCTTTTGGGGTAAAGGATCTTTTTTTCTAAAAAAATTATGCCCTATTATTAAAATGGCTGCTTCTCGCTCGGGTGTATTTCGATATTAGATTTATTATTTTGTCAACTATTGTTCTCTCGACTGGTAGACACGAGCAAAGGCTTTTAACAAACCATTACATGGTTTTAATAACAATTGAGAGCTTAAGAAAGTTCCAAAGACGATGAAAACTAAAGAGTCGTTTTTATTCAATGGGAAAACACATTTAAAATGACTTGATCGCCTCTCAAAAGTAGTTTATATTAATTTTATCTCTCAATTCACTTAAACTAGGTCTTAACATCAGTCTTTTGAACTTTCATTTGGGTCAAGGTTTTATTGTTCTCTTTTATCATTTAAAAGCTAATTCCTAATGGAATTCAACTTAAGTTGTCAGACGAGTTCAAGAGGCTTTTCCATATTTACAAGATCGGATTTAATTTGAGGTTTGATAAATTGAATCCGCCTGTGGATTTTATTGAGCAATTTAGGATTTTTGTCATCCAGCCATTTGATCGCATTGTGGGTTTCATAGCGTTCGTAATGTGAATCCCAAGCAGCCTAGATTTGATTCATTCACTTCGTACGTGGAGGATGCAACATTGACCCCTAAACCCTCGAGAAGAGGCCGTGTTCCGTTGGAGAGATGAAGGAAGGAGAGTGACACCTTTGACCTCCTGTCTCCTCAAGACCAGCTAACATATGGATTTAAAAGGACTCCACTCCGTTGACAAGTGAGAAATAAGGCGACTTGCTGGGAAGGTCGCCCATTTCCACTCCCTTCCCCAAAGCCCTTCCATTATAACTTCAACCTTAAAGTTGGGAGACTTGAAGAGATCGATCAACTTGGCCATACTGTATTTGATCTTTATTGTATCCATTTATGCATAACTTGTCTGAATGGCCTCATATGAGCCTGTGTTTATGGGTGGAATCACCCGGCGGAGGAAAAAAAAGAATACTACCCATCAGAGATGAAATGGATAGTCGGGGAGGAGCACAGACAATGGGTGAGTGTGTGTGTGTGAGCGGAGTTGTCCCAGCCACGGCGACCCTCATAAATAACTGTAGGTAGAAATCAATACAACAAAGAGCTGAATTCCAATCGAGAGTTCCTTCTCCAATCTCTCTATTATGATTATGCAATTCAATTCGTGTCTATCCATGGGTGTTCCTTACCTATCCCTATTCCTCCTCCATTCTCTCATCCTCGGCCTCACAATGTCATGTTGAATGTTAATGGCCTCTATTCCCCCCCATTTAATGCTAATCCACATATCCGGGATGTGAATGTGGTGAAGGTGGACGAAGGAATCTTGGGGATTATTAATAATATCAACCTCTTTGGTTCCTCCCTCCTCTTCGTCCGACATTCTCACATTAAAATGACTCTCGTACGTTCCTGACAATTAATCATTGATTGTGCGTGGGAAGGTTAGGATAAAGTCGTTGGGCTCTGGAGGTATGCAGGTACAAGTGAGTATGTGTGTTCAATCGTCTTGTTTTCCCATAAGTTTTAAAGTGAGTCAGCCGTCGCTGTGGCCTTTGAAGTGCATGCACACACATAGACACGTACTTTATACATACTTTATGGTGAAGATGAAATTGAAGTGGAAGGAATGAAGTTGGAGAATAAAGAAAAGCGCTCCGCTTTATATTTGCTCTTCAGTCGGAGATCCTCTTCTGCCTTAAATGCCTTCTTGAGTGTGTAGCGAACCGGACGATCGAAAAGATCGTCACAAACAGGATGGAGTGAGACGAAGTGGCAGTGGCAAAGACGTTCAAGTGGAATGATTGAGCTTTCCCTCTGAATTTCAAGAATTTTAATAAGAAATTACTTTACATGGCATTTCCTCTCTTCCTACCTGCCGCGCTCCGTTCTGGAACTCCCATAATCCTTTACAGTCGGATAATTAAGAGGTCATTAAAAGACTCTTATTTTAAAATTCAAAATCTTATGCAGGCTCATGGTTAACGATGATCTCACCGAGAGCATCAGAAAGAACGGCTTCCCACCTCTCGCTCCTTCCAATGCACCAAGGTAGATTTATGTAATCATTCCCAGTATTATATAAGGAACATTATCCTCCATTCATAGTAGGCCTTGGAATGAAGAGGAATATTTTCAATTTTTCATGGAGCGTGATTCACCTTCATAAAAGTGTGTGGTAAAATTAATGGTACTCATAAAATAATTTATTTTTATAAAGAATCCCTTTGGAATTGTTGAAAGACGAGCCCTTGTGCTGAGCTACATTTATTTCATTTATTCAAAGAGGGCAAATAATAAGCAAGTATGAGGGAGTCGAGTTGTCTTTATATCTGAAATTAGCAATAATTATTCTTGAGACCCCACTGGCTCCACCGGCTTCTCGAATATATCAATTTTAGCTGAGGCAGGTTCGGATCAAAGGGAGATTTTAATGCCGCCAACATGTGTGGAAATCTGTTGGAAGTAAAACTCATAATTTAATAACCTCATAAATAAGTTGAGATTCTGAGATGCAATCCATGATATTCGCCTCTGCTCCTCTTCTCCTTTGTTGCAGTGTGTTAACTGTACGAATTCTTGTTAAGCGTTTTAAATTATATTGCCGCAATCATTATAAATTCCTGAAACGGAGAAACACACAACAGATTTGATTTTATACTCTGAGTAACTAAATGCAAGTTTGAGCCGTTTTGGGAGTTCAAAGTTGAATGATCAAATATTATGTTGGAAGTCCATTAGAGTAGTGCACGGAGGACCTGAAGGTCAATAAATTATTTTGAAAGGAAATTGCATGTATTTAGTATTTACATTTGATAAACAGAAGGTAATTAGATTTTTGATCCTCAATAGAATCACTGATGAGGTCCCTGCGAGGGGAAAGGCGCTCTATTTGTGCATGTAGGGATTTTGATTGTTACCATAAATGAATGCTCGACTCGGCTCAATGCATTTTCCATTGGATCAAAATGTGAGCTCTTCGTCTTAAATTAGTCTGAGGAACCTTGTACTCGTTTCTGCAAGATAATATAGTCGTCATTCTCCTCAGAGATTCAATCGAGTCCTTTTGAATCCCATTGTATCTCCTCCCTATATATCTCAGTTTAATTTGAAGAGACAAAATACGGCCGCTGCGAGGTTGATTGGAGTGAAGCGATCCATTTTAATTTCTTTTATATCCTATAAAAGAATTCTCAGTTGAAATCCATCAATGCAATTTAATTCACTCAGGTGCAGTTTAGGGTTGCCATCATTTAAGATTGTCCTTTTGTGGCTCAAACCAAAGGCCCACATATGTAGGCGATGAAGGATGAGATTCCGCAATGAGGCTGGCGTTCAAACGTGTCCCATGTCACTACAAAACGCGACAATTTAATTCGAATGATCCTTGAGGAACGAGAGTCGAGATTAAGGTGTCATTTCCTTTCTTTTTATGCCAATTCCATTCTCGACCAATTTCCTTCCACTCTCAAAATTAACCTTAATGGAGGGAGTGCAGAGGCAGTAAACCTACTAAAGAAATTTCCTTATCTCTTCATTTGTAGAGCACACACGGGAACTTAATAACCTTTTAATTGCCTTTCATTTGGCGGAAGAGTCAAAAGAGGATAATGGGAGTCACGCGATGAACTCTTTTGTAAAACCGTGTCTTAATTTCAGGACACTATTTATTAGGTGATGATTGAGAGGATCGTGTTTACAATTACAGCATTGTCAATACAACTACGCCTTCCCTTTCCCCTTTCTGATCTCCTTAAATGGCCCATCCGCGGTCAAACTCGTCCCTTGTCTGTGAGGGGTGAGGAGGAAAGCACAGAGGAGACAATTAGTATTTTGTGGGATCTGTCACTCAAGTCTTTCCACTTGGCCCATCATAATATTCGCACAGTGAAGGGAAAGCCCCAGTGTAATGCAAATTTGGAAACTGAATCCAAATCCGCTCCTTATAGTTATTGTACTGTCCTCTCATCTTGTCAAATGAAGGTTTTTATCTCATCTTGAATCTTTGCACACAGTCGCCCGACGACGTTGTGCCGTTGAGGATTTTCAAACTTTACATTCCTCCCTATTGAGCAACATCATAAAAGAATGCCTCGTTGTATGCCTGATTTAAAATAGCATTCTACCTCAATGAGCTAATCGGAATGTAATATCTCATATACGATGTTTTCCCTATGATGTCGGTAGTAAATTCCCAGATAACCAATTCGCAACTCCATGGACCTCTCCCTTTAAAATTCTCGAATAAATGTTTGTAGCTTAATAGCTTCGTTTTAATGCTCATTTTTACATTTGAGTTTGACATTACATAATACATAAAATTGCTGATAAAATCATATATGGTTAAGTCATCAGGAAAGTTGCTCATCGCATTGGGATATTTATAAAGCTAGTAAATATTTTTAGACTCAAGTATCTAGAGTTATGTAATAAATATGATATTTTACATCACGCTAGTTCCTTTTGTGCCGTTTCATTCTTCAAAATTACTGAACAATTGGGTTGAAATTGGCAAAGAATTCACGTTTTCCCGCTTGCTTTACCTCTACAATGAGTACTTGATGGATGCTAATGAAGACTAACGAGCTTGAATGTATGAGACCGGTAATTTCTATTTCCTTTGCTACATTATCACTAAATTCTTCTTAAATGCTTATTTTATTATTGTCATTCCTCACTCGTTTATGGCATTGAGGAAAACAATTATTTTATTGTTGACGAGCCCTTGCGCAGGAAAAGAATGGGAACACCTACAATTTGAGTTCTTTGGAAAACCCCTTCCAACCTTGAGGAACAGAAGAGGAAGAAAAGTTTAATAATGTTAGCGGAGGTGGAAGGGTAGTGAAAGTGACGATGAATCCGCCGAGGTTCACTTTTTACATCCACTATGGGGTCGGTAAAGAGAGAAGATGAAGAAGGAGATTAAAGAGGGAATTTACATATGAATTTTCATTGTTTCACGATAGAGCAGACAAGGAATAAATCCAAATCCGACAAAAGTGAATGGAGAATAAGGGGGAAACGGAAGAGTCGTAACTCGAAATTCCAAGTTTCCCTTCACCTCCTCCACGGATGCGATGTCCACTTCAGATCCTTGTTCGAAATCTTCTTTTTTATATTTTATTTTTTCATCGAGACTTTCGAGAGGGTAAAGGCAGACACAAACAGACTCATTTATCCAGGGAAGCCTTCTCCTAATTCTAATTCTTGTCTCTTGGTCCTACATGGGGAGTAGAGATTACCCAGCCGCGTTCTCTGTCCTCTTTTATTACTCTGCATTGAGCCTCGCCTTCTCGTGCTCTATTGTCTTCTCAAAACTCTGGCTAGAAGGAGAAAAAGCCATTCTTTTATATTTCCACTCATTTTTTATTCCTCCTCCTAAATGGATTTATAAGCCCTTAAAATACGACCCTGCTGGAACTTCTTAAGAGAGTGTTAAGAGGTTTCCGAGGGAGAAGAATGAAGCAGGTTTAGTGCATTGGCTCAATTGCATTCGATTGCATCACATTCCTGGATTAAGAGAAACAATAGCTTCTTTATGGAACCATCTGTTCTGTTTAATCACCATAAAATTCACAATGGTGGAGGGTCGTTTAGAAAAAAAGCCTTATTCTTTCCTTCTTTTTCTCCCATATCCTTTCACGGATTTCCTCTATTCTTTTCCTCGCAATTGAGGATTTAAATGGAGCTTTCTAAAAATTTGCATTCCTTCGGTTTAACCACCATTCCCTTATTCAGCATTTGTTTAGGGAATTCCCTCAACCATATGGGTTCAATTCTATTTTCACAAACATGGGCCAATACTTAGATTTCGCCATCCTACGGCTCATAAATTGATCCTACCCACGTCTGAGCAACATTAAAGACACCATTTTATTGTTAGGGTTTTTTTATAAAAGAATTGACTCAAATCCAAATACATGGGTAATTTAAATCACTAAAATCCGACCCCAATTGCCCAATAGCCTTTTATGGAGACAGTGGCAAATGCGAATTTGAACACTTGAATATAAATAATACTGCTTTTATTTAATTTATTCCGTATCCATTAATATGAATATGCAATAAATAAGCGTAGCATGCTGACTCTCTTTATTCCCTTTATGGCACTTTAAATGAATATTATTGTGTGGGAATGATTCGCAGCTCATTAACTACAAGTAATAAACAAGAAATCTCATCTAGCCTCTTATAAAATGATAGAGGTGTAATCGGGTTGTAATTGAAATTTATCTATATTGATTTTAATTCAAAGAACAAGAGACACCTCAATGAAGCAGTTACTCATTTCGAAGGACATTTTCCACCTTCAGCTGCTGTTATTTGCTAAATAGCTAGTCAGTTTTTTCCAATCACAATGCTTGAGTTACATGACTAGGAAATTGGATATTTGAGGGATGAGCATTTTGGAACATGCAAATATATTTTTCATCTCCTTTTTATACAAACTTCATTCATGGGAAGTTTTTCTATGTCCGTGCTTTTACGTAGGTTTTAGTCCGCAGTTTATCTGTGTTTATTAAAGGGCAGTAAAGAGATGAAAAATGAACTTTTTTCATTTACACAATATGCATATATTATTCTAGTACTTTATCATTTTCCTTTTTTGGCCCAAGGAAGATAAATATCTCATTATTTTACAGCTTTTATATAAGATCAAAATCATGATACCTTGCGTGAAAAAATTGAATCATTGAATGAATAATTCAATTTAGCAAATTCGTCTGTAACTAAATTCCTCATCTCAATATGCCACCGATTTTAATATTTATGAGTGAACATTGACATGTAATTGTGAACGAGTTTTTGTTAGAGTACAATTTATTGTCAATTTTGTTTAAGCTCAAATTAACAAGAAACTTTAAGATTTGCCGAAAATATTTTTTCAATGTCTGTGTAATTTTTATAGGATGTATTCTGGCGATAGAACAAGTTTTCGCTTTAACATTCCCCTTAATTCCGACATTCTTATCCATTTTTACTTACTGGCCTTACTTGTTCTCCCTCCTCTTTTAAAAAAAGTTTATAAGATCTTGAACTCAAGTTATGAAAAGATTAAATTCAATTCATTGCAAGTCACCATTATGTGGTCACGAGATAAATAATATAAAATGGAAACTATCTTTTATCATCTCGAGAACTTCACCTTACAGAGTAACATGTCCCGATGTTCTTGCAAACTGAATTTATTATTAGCAGGAGTTTAGAACGAAGGCTCAAGGGTAAGGGAAAGATAAATAATAATAAATTCATTTAGGAACCATTCTATTCATTTCAATTCCATTTTGAACCATCACCATTTTTGTGGTAGAAAAGTCATGGAAGAACAAAAGGGATTCAGACCTCATTTGGAATTGATGATATTGTCTGGAAAGCTAAGAATAAGACCCACGTACAGAACACAGCCATTGCTCCCGTCACTTTCAATGGAAGAAGCCTCAAATTCACTTTCAATGGAAGAGACACGGACACAAAGGAACTGTCTCGAAATGAATAGAATATGATTTCAATTCATTATTGATTTTTTATGAGTAAGTAAACAATTAGGAAGAGATCCTCCGCTCTCATGTTTGCCGAGCTTAGAGATTGAACTGAGAAATTCATCCTTGCACCTTACACTATTACAAACTACCTCATTTGAATCCGGTGATGTTCATGATTTGAGCAGATAAAAAACCCATGTTGATTTTCCTTCTGGATTTTATTTACAATTATCCTAGCGGTATTGATTCTTGGTTTCCGAAGGACGCCAAGGCCATGGGATTTCCACGCGGAGGGTGAAGGAATTGTAAGTAGTAGCTAATTAAGATAAAATACGACCTGGCTTTTTCCTCTCTTCTTCAAAACTAGTGTCAGCTGACAGATTCATAGTTTATTAAACTGGAATTGAGCGACTGGAGTGGCTGAGGAGGAATTTAATATTGAGTTTTGAGATGATAAATGGGAAGTTTGACGACTGCCAAAATCAAGGTTGATGCTCCACGCGTGTCGTCCAAAATTCAGTTTTCTCTTTCCACCTCTTAATGGATCCATCCATTATTTTCTCAATTACTATCTCATTCCCATGCTCCCTTCCATGCTTGTGTGTTCACCCTTGGGAAGGGCCATAAAAAGAGGACTTCATAATTCATAAATGAAGAGAAAGAGGATGCAGGAGGCTGGAAGAGTAAAGTGATTGATTAATCTTTAAAAATTCTTCGTCCTTTGCCTTGTCGCCTCACTTTGAATCCTATCTCGAATTCTCTCTCTCTCTTTTAGTCAGTGGTGCTTAAGTGTGATAAGTCGTATCAGGGCTATTATGAGCATAACACATCATTGCTTCGCATATTAGTCACGTAGGAGATTCTTCATTCACATGCATATGGCAATCAAGGATCAAAATTAGAAGATGGGGCTCATTGAAGAAGGCAATAAATACTCACTAAGTTGCCATCATGGGAATGAGAGATACGCCGGCACGAAAGTGAGATGACTGGATCTCATGAGTGAAATGAATGATATCTTTGAGAAGGAATGCTCTCGTGATGACTCGAGCAAAATGACTGATTTGACTCTGACTGGTTTGACTTGACTCCGGCTGCGGGATCCTACAATTCTCATTCAAATCAAATGTCGGACCCTGAAAAAGATCAAATGGGACAGGGGAATCTTGTACAACCTTCCGCGGCCCTATATCTCATTAGAATTAGATGCGCTCGAATATATTATCTCATAGGGGGTATAGGGCGAGGTTTGTCCAACTCTTTTGTTATGTCCGAGCTGGAATAATATTTCTGGTGGAAGATAATGGAAGCGGGTTGTGAGATCGCCACAATCCATCCACCTCACTTTGTTTACAATGGGGAAGGAAAGAAAGGTGAAAAATGGCTTTTCATGTTCATTGTTGACAATGATAATTAGCATATGAGATTTTGAGAAATGGAGTCCGCCTGCTTGATCTTCTGCTAACCTGGACTCACAGAATTGAGCCCATAAATAAACCTTTCATCGTTGACTCGTCTCATATGTTCCGACGAGGACTCAATTGATGACTCAAGGGGCGCCTAGAAATCTCGAGGAAAATCTCTCACGCTCTAACTCAGCCACTAGACAATTTATAATCCCTCATATGTATGTCCAATGAAGAGGAAGTGGTGCGGAGGACGACGTCGCACAGTAACTCCATCAGTACAATTCAAAATAGGGAGGTTGCGACGAGTTGTGCTGGGGGAATGAAATTTCTTCGCTTACCATTGTATTGTATGAATGCGTACAATATGCGCAACAAGTGGGTTGGAAGCAACCAGTTGCTTCTTTATTGGCTTTATCTCTCATAATTTTCACCTTAACGAACATTTTTCTCCAATAATTCGCTTCACTTTATCTCATTTGCTCTTCTTTTCCTTTATAAGGGAATTTTGAAAGTTTCGCCTAAGATATCCTTTTTCGCCAAAAGGATTAAACTCCTTTTGTGGACATTTCTGGTTGTTTGAGACGGATTGTTTTCTCAGAATCGCTCGTTCGTTCCTCTCGATCTCCTCTTATGTGGCAAACAATTACTGAGAATTGACTTCTTCGGTTTTACATGGACATTCTATAACCAAAATGAAGATGAGTGAATGCGCGATTTAAGTGAAGTGCCAAGATAAGGCGTATCCACCTCCATCATCTGTTTTCAAACATTTGAGCCTTATTTCTTAAATGAATTATGGTAATGGACTATGAATATATTTTCTAAAGTAAATGTTCTTGTGCATTTAGTTAATAAATTATTTTGCTCTCGGAAG
Source organism: Neelides folsomi (assembly GCA_034687125.1). NCBI lineage: Eukaryota > Metazoa > Arthropoda > Collembola > Neelipleona > Neelidae > Neelides > Neelides folsomi. The sequence continues at coordinate 62,636 of JAQGBZ010000265.1, read as the reverse complement.
GATCCTTTGGTGGATTTGATTTAGCGAGAAATGAAAATTTGACATTCCACAGCTTCCATTTGTACCGTAGGGACCAGAGTAAGGAAGAAAAGAGATTTTAAGTAGTTGGGGAATTTTTAAGTACATTTCCAGATAAGAATTGTAATGCTAATATAAATAGGTATACCCCCAAATGCACTTTGCCGCTGCATTTGTGAAGAAAGCTTTGAATGTTCCGAGTTGTTTGTGTAAAATATAACAAACTTTGAATTGAACTATAAAGGGATTTAAAAAAGGTTATTTCTGGGAATTTCACAATAACGCATCTAATTTTTGCAACCGTCGACACGTTCTTGTGTCTCAAATAAGGAAATACGACATGGAGAATTTGGAGAGTGCAAAGGAGGGCTTTCATGAAGAGATTTACTCTTATAAAGGAAAGATTAACTCTCTGTTCTCAATTCCCTCGGGTGGATTATTTATTTATTATTGCACGCAGTAGGAAGTAACCACGTAGGAGTTGACACTTTATGAAAGAGAATATTCAGTGGATGGAAATTGAATTCTCCGTTACTTTTCCATATGTAGGATTCATGGAGAGGAACAGAAAACTTTATTTCATTGTTCGGAAGGGCGTTTCTATTGCAAAATCGCTAACTCGCTGTGTAGTCGGATATTTATTGCTATACACCTTATGCAGGGAAGGACACAAACACATTTTGAATGCAAGTAGACCTCAGTTCCTTACACATAAAAATAAGGTGCATTTTCTCAATTTTATACTCTAATAATCTTTTTGAATCATTTATGAAAGATTTGACACAAATTAAAATGTTAACCTCGACTCAACACGCTTCCTACAAGGAGTTCCGTGAATGCCTCTGATTGTCTGCTCAACTTGGAGTTGAATGGAAATTTTCATTATTATGCACATTTGTGAATGGGAGACATCAGTGAACTCTCAATGGCAAATTCTTATCATCAAGTTTCCATTTTGATGACATTTAAATTTTAATTGCTTTCCTGATAAGATTTAAATGAATTAATGAGAATCAAAGGTCATTATCAAATGAATCGCTATAGAAGGAAAATGTGTGGAATCATTTCATGTTTATTCACGTTGGAATGAAAAGTTTCCTTTCAATCGTGTTCTACATTAACCAATCTATAAGTTATTTAATTGACATTAATAATTAATAGCTTTGTAAATGCATCAGATCCATTAGTTTTATGTATAAACTTCATTAATGAATCCAAAGTTAATATCACCAAACTACAAAAATTATCCTTATATATATCGATTTAATTTAATTTTAATTTAATTTATCGCATAATTTTTATGTTGATGATTTATTAAGAATTTTCTTAAATAAGAAATTTGTTATTAAAATATTTTTGAACTATTTAATTTATTCGATTGAAAGAAAGAAAGAGGTTATTTGGATCAAATATTGGACATGTCCAGTTATTTTCTTAAACGGTAAACAAAGTGAACATAAAATGTAAATTGAAGCTAAATCCCAATTAGGTTGAAAAATATGGTTTGGAGAGATGAAAATGAAGGAAAGATGTAAAGGATAAGCACTAGAAATGGAATGAAAAACATTTCATGGGAAATTTCCCACACCTCTGTGGTAAACGTGATGATCCTAAAAGTCTCCTCATTTGAACCCAAGACTCTGATCTTTTTACCCTGCTCTTTTTACCTTGTTTCACACAATTATTATCCTCAATATTTGACAAATTTTGTCCGCTTATAAATAAGCCTTAAACATAATATATAAGTATGTATACCTAGTATACATACCTGTACTATAGTAGTATACTGATATATTGAATGTTTACTCAAAATATTTTCGAAGAAATTGGATATAGTGGTTCGGATCAACTTATGGTTCATTATAAGTAGTACCAAAAGCTATATTTATTTACATACATGTACTATATTGTGTATACATTATGTTGTTGAACTTTGAAATTTCTTTTTTCAAGTTGTTCGGAAAATCAGTTTTAGCCTCGTTATGAGAAGGATCTTGAAGAGGAAATCCCGGTCTGGATTTAAAATAAGTATTTGAAAAACCTCATCGATTACTTCTCTCAAAGAGGTTTTGGGAAATAAGGGGAAAGGTGTGTGTTGGTGTCAATTAGTGTCATTTTTATAAAAGGCATCGTAACTGTTCATGTTGTTCTCTCAAAAATCACGAGGGCATAGAGTTCCCACGAAGGAGCCGAGGTATGTAAAACACTCTTTGTTTATCAAAAAGGGTATCGACTGAGAGATTCTCAATGCTTGTCCGCCCGCGTCCTCATCAAATTTTGGTTTACTTCCTCTATCGAATTTGGGAGTGAAGTTCGTTCACTGTTTTTCCTAATGGAATGTAAGTACAAATTGGATTTTCTCTCCTCAACAAACACGAGCTTGTTAATTGAAGATTTTATCGGATGAGGATGATTGAGATGGCTGCAGTATATAACAACCTATCTTGCACCCACTACCTTTCCAAAACTATTCAGAGGCGGATTTGAATTAGGGACGTGAAATTCCATATCTTGAGCATGCCTTCCATGACATTTGTCACTTAGACCTCAGTTGAGCAATAGAGATCTTAATTATGCACAGCGGCTATATTTGGACAATTGGGTGTTTCAAGTATTAGAATACATTAAAGTAGAAAGGAATATTGAATTGTAATTAGTTGTTGATCACAAAGGATTAGAAGCAATCGTCTTGTGCCTCATTACACATAAAGGTTTAAATGGGAAGATCCGAGTTGAACTTGTTGACCGTATTAACCTTAAGTTATTCCTTCAGTTGGAGACATATGGATAGAGGCCACGGGGAACTATTTAGACCAACGAGCCTAATTTCATTCCAATGAAGAGTAAAAATAATGATGAAGAAAGAAAATAACTGTTGAATACAATCCACATCAGAACCATAACCATTTTTACAAATATAAATTGACGTTGGAGAGACTCAGAATTAATACATACACGCCCCTACCTGAGAACTTCCTCAGCCCTCTCCTACGTGCAATTGAGCTAAAGTGCAAGCTTAAATATTTGCATAGCAGCGCAGATGGGAAGTTTAATGGGAAAGGAAGTCTGAGGTCGGGACCTGAAATATTTATCTAACTTAATGTCCCAGAACTTCCATCACCTTCTTTCAACCTTTAAGGTCAACTTTATTTACTTTTTCTTCCTTCCTGGGGCTTAGAGACGCTCGGTTGGAAAATATATTTATACTTTTTATACCATCCTTTATGCATGTCCATGCACCGTAGTTGCAGCCAAGGCGCCTTAGGGAGCAACTCATATTAACCATCGTCTATATGTATAAATGTATATAATGTGGGTTAAGTGCTTTTCCCTAGTTATGATTCTTAATTTTACTAGGGAGTCGTCAATCATTCATTGGTAGAGTTTCGGGATGAATATTTATTTGAACCCGAGTGGGTTTATGGGTCTTGGCTGCAATGGAAATGTAAATATGAGCTCCTTACCTTCACAAGTCAAACAAACCCAAGTGGAGACGAAGCTGGGAGAGCCCCGTAAGATCCGTTGGTAATACAATCAAAGAAATGTTCATTTTACAAAGAGAACAATAGCCATTAGCTTCCACCATCCACTTCTCATCCCATCTCCATTCCTCATTCTATGAATGTTTAATGAGGGTTCCTATTTCCCTCTTATTCACTAATCTTCATATGATCCTATGACCATCTTGGTATGTATTATTTGCGCATATATAATTACTCTTGTGGCTACCTGATTCACATTTCCTTCAGACCCCTCGTGTCAAATGCTCCTTTCTTTCACACCTTGTAAAGGAGTCTTTTGGCCTCTAACACTTCGAGAAGCGTGAAACAACCATTTTTTCTATTCAACGATTGCGGAGAAAACGAGGCGGACTCTCCTTGTTTTCATCTTTTATTAATGGTCGCATCAGAATTGTGCCGTCTTTCCCTCTGCAGTGACCTCCACAATTAAGGTGGCAGAGCATGGGAGTGATGGGAAACGTCAAATAATTTTTTAAACATTATCCCTTGGCACTTCTCATCTGCTTTATGTTAAAGAGTTTAAGCTTTATGCAAATAAGGCTGAATTATAAATTAACCTTTGCGTTCCTCCTCGACAAATAATTTATTATTATAATAAGATAAATAAATTCCATTTGAATATTTAAAAATTATTATTAATCTTCTTGAATAACCACTTGAGGCTAAAGGTTGAGCTGGTTGGGCTTTGACTTTTTGAGGGAGAGTGTGAGATTTCAAGAGGGGAAATGGAATTTGCTGGAGCGCGGCGAAAACCTTTTTTCCCAAACGAGGAATTTATTTTTGTTACTTCACTTGAGGGTTTTTAGCCCACCTCGTTTATTTCACTTTGTTTTACGGATTACATTTGAACACTTACCATTAAGCCGGTGCGCGGTGAACAACCCGAATGAGGCTACTGGCACCCCCAATAAACATTATGTGGACTATCTCAGCCTATCTCATACTAGTTATTTCCCAGGAACAACTTTCCCATGAAAAAGAGCTAGGAGGCCCGAATTCATTTCATTGGCATACCCGCTGCATACTTTGGGAGAAAACGGGAAAGAGGTTCTTATCTTATCTTCAGACATAAAGAATTGGCTTAACCTTACTTACGGCAACGTCTTCCAGTGGGAACTTTGCCTCTTCAGGAATTTGCTGTTAATGTAATTTTTATTGTTGTTATTTCAGAAGAAGCAGACCAGTTGGTCATCGTTGGCCCTAAAGAACTTGAGGAGAATTGGACCAAAGTCCAGGTTGATATTGAATGCTCTCATCTTGAACAAACAGACTCTCTTGTAAACACTGGCCCAGAAGTTGTAGAAGAAGAAAAAGAAGAAGAAGGGAGACAATTCCCAGAGAATTATGCTGATGCTGGAAATAATTTCGAGGTGGATACTCAAAATTCACAACCACAAATCTTGAACGAAGAGGCCATTACTCAAGGTACATTTTTTAATTTTCTTTGTACAAGAGCGAAAAAACGGCCTATTTGTTTCCTTGAGAAAATTAATCGAATTAACTTGGTAGGAGGCGACAATTAATCTCTCGAACCATTTATGGTCCATGGGCTCCACATCGAGCTCTTCGGCTCAATTAACCTTTGACGTATTTGTGAAGGAAGCCGAAAGGCCCAGGAGTGGCAATAAGCAAAGATGTCAAACTGGCTTTAGACATTTATTGGCCTATAAAATAGAAAAGCATAAAAAAGGAATTCTCTAATGAATCTTTTAAGCTTAAAAGCCTCGACTTGAATTCTGAAATTTTGAGGGTAGGACAAAAGGACTCGAAGGTTCTCTTGCAGTGCGACATAAAAGTCTTCATAACCTTTTCATTTCATACTTTTCCTTTCGTTGCAGACCCCCAATAAATTACTGCAACTTTCAAACACGAATTGAAGTATCAAATAACTAAATATTAAGGTCTCAATATGGAATTTATTATTTAATGGTCAATTCTCAGTTATTTAGTTTAAACTTTGATTTAGGCGACTTAACATTTACGACTTTATAATTTTATTATAACTCTAAAGTCAATTGAAGCACTGAATTTGCGCATCATGTTATTTAGGAAATAAATATAAGTCGTTGGGAACCACATTTGCCCTTCTGCCTTTAGCGAGTATTGAATCAGGCTTTCTCGTTCCGATTATGCGAACAACAAGTAGCAAGGGGCAATAAGTCACATATTGTTTCATCATAAGAAATGAGATTAGCATATGAATGGAGGAGTTTAATGGTGAGGCCATGAAGATAGGAATTGAAAGCGAGGCCCTTTGACAAGACGCTTTCGATACGCAATTTAATAGAGAGTAAATAAAATTGACATTTACTCATCGGGAGTTTCGCAAAGGAAGTTTCGCTCTCACTCGCTGTGTGAATAATGAACACACTCCTAACCAAATTGGCAATGAAATGGAGAAACAGAGAATGAATTGTTATCGAGAGTACATTAAGAGTCCATTTATGAAGGTATAAGGATGAATTCCGCTCCTTATTAATACCTACGTGGCGAAGAGTAGGGTAAATATTAATAATAAAGACACAGCCCGACGTATCCGGCCAAGGCTTCCTCTTCCATTCCAGGGATTGTTGAATAATATATAATAAATTATAATAATGTGTCCCCAAAAGGATCATCAGAGACCGATTACGCCTCTCTCTTTCCCCTTCTGATTTACAACCATCATTTATGTCAGATTAGAATCTAAAATTAATGTAAATCTCGTCTAATAGAATTGTACTCTTTAATGTTCATGAAGGAACTCCTTCTTTTTTAATTCAGACCTAACGGTCCCTCTTGATTGAAATAGAAGAGGCCATAAGTGGAAACAATAAAGATCCTGCTAGCTCTGCTCGGAATCTTATTTTAATTTAATTAATTTTTAAGAGCGACTGATCCAATTTAATTCAAATGACCCAACATGAATAGATTTGTTCTTCTCTTTCGAGTTAGCAATCTGGACTACTTTATGGCTTTATGTAATGATAATGCTGAACGGAATTTGGTACTTGGGCTTACTGTATTAGTGGAATGCAAAGTGAAAAAGGTACTTGATACATTCAAGGTTCATTTTAATTCACCTTGATTTTACATCGCTTAGATTGATTGCGTAAAATGTTTATGTAGGACTTAAAAGCAAATGTTAAGGATCAGATTCATTTTGACTTTTTAGATTAACCAAAGTGTTGAATCCAACTAATGTAAGTATGTATGTAGATCAGTAGAAACAGAAGTCAATGCCGGATCTTTGTAATAAAGTTTTCAAGGAGGGATTGTGTACTTGAAAAAATCAAATAAACATAAGGTACCGAGGGAAGCATCCTCCCGCCCCGTTTAATGTCTTTATGAGAGCACGTCTTCTCATCAGGACGTTATACATAATATACAAAAGGGGATTCTTATTCATCCAATGGATGGAATCTAAATATGAGAAAGGAAGGAACCGTTGGGTGGGGAAAATATACTTAAAACAGATTCTCCATCTGTCATATTTGTTATATTGAACAGTCACCCGCCCACCAGCTTCTTTTTCTATTATTTTTCACGCTCGGATTATATTCACGAGGAAATCCCTGTCAATGAGTTTCCAATTCTCAGTAGTTTTGAGTATTTTTACAAATTCTCATGTTTCATTCTCCCCTTCCCTCCCTAACCCATAAAAGATTTACACATTCTGTTCAATTATGGTAATTACAACAAATAAACATAATGACACGAGCTTCCGTTGAGCTCCTTCAAATAAGAAAAAATAAACCAAGACACTCCTACAAAATAACTTATTTTACTTACTTGCTTAATGTTATAATTTAACCATATTGTTGTTTTTCACAGCTTTTGTATGGAAATAATAGCTTTTTACTTGTACATATCTGTAGTTTTTGTTTTATAATAAATGCTTACAGGTATACAACTAGGGTGTCCCGAATGTAAAATGGGGAACTATTCAGGGAACCATTATGGTGTCCCGAATACTTTCCCATTTTACATTTTTCCCCACTATGAAAATTTCCACGCTATGAAAATTTCCCCACTTTTAATATTTTGTCAATGTTCATATATTGTTCCATGGGTTGAAAATAAAATATTTAATGTTAGTGTTATTATATTTATTATATTAACTCGGCCCTGAAAAGAACCATTGAGTTCTAATGTCAAACATATCATCGAACAATTAATAAAATAATAAAATTATTCAAATATGTAAAAATATATTAATAAAACTATACAAAAATATAATATATTAACAAAATTAATAATCTATATGTCTAAAAAATCAAAAGTGGGGAAATTTTCATAGCGTGGAAATTTTCGTAGTGGGGAAATCTTCGGTGGGAAAATTTTCGTAGTGGGGAAAAATGTAAAATGGGGAACTATTCAGGGAACTTACAATTAGTAAAGAAATGTTTTCAAGACTAGAAACAAACAGCAGTTAGTTTGGTTGGCTTTGATTTTATTAAACTTAATCAATGGAAAGGATATTTATCTATGTAATCATTTATTAAGCACTGATGTTTCTCAAGGGCAATTATCAATTGCATCCCCTTAATAGCAATTCCGTTCAATGTATGTTGGAGTAGTGTTATTCATTTAACATTGAGGATGTAATGGGCGAGTCAGTTCGAACTCCTGTGTGGCTCAAGTATGTATGCAGATGTGTATTTGGAAGGAAGGCGGTAGACAAATGATTTCAATCGGCGGACGAGACATAAGCTAAGGAGGCCGCGAGTCAATGGGGAACGAACTCTGTAAGCCACGGGGAAAACAATACTGCAGTGACCGAGGCATTTACAGTTCCAACAAACTAGAGCGGCTCTCAGCCAGTCTCAACTCCAACTTTAATTTACCAAAATGAGAGGAATAAATCACGGATTTTTACAGACAGTTATTGAGAAGGGTGCTCAAAGAGAATCCCATTTGATCCCACCTTCTCCTCCCAAATGAGAACTGAGCTACTGACTCGGGCTCTTTTATCATTGTACACTTTTATCATTGAGGAGATAATGGACACTAACCATTTCTTGATTCGGATTTTATTTCATCTTACTAACATTTGATATTGGCATAATATCATCAATTCCTCTGCTATATCGCTTATAAGGAGTTCCACGGTTGTAAAGTTATATAATCAGATTGTTGTGTTTGAGCGATGAAGGGGAGTCCAATGGCACCTGAACCCCGTCATGTTGAGGAAGTGGAAAAGGTGGGCTAAGGTTGAAGGGCCTCTCAATTAGCGTCCCGTGCTTCCTCCTCCTTGTCAATGGGGTTGAGGAATCAATCATATCAGTAAAGGGAGAAGAGACGTGACACTCGGGTAGTTAATGGGATCCTCAAGTTGGTCATAATGAGGAGAGCTGGTATGAATGTGGCTGAACGAACTCTCGACGAGATCATGACTTACTCTCGGCCCGAATCCAGAGTTAAGCGAAGAGGAATCAGGAGGCAATTGAAGGCAGGAACTTTGTATCTCCAAATCTCGATTGATCACGGTGCGGAGATGAGTCGGAGATGTGATCTGAGGGCGAGTACTGTTTCTCAGCTTGAATTAACATCGAGTAACTGATGAGGAGAGCACGCTTTATGATAAGCTATTCCGTCATCGAGGAGCATAAACCTTGGTTCTTATGAGCTTTATACTCTTTCCATTTCTTCCCGTTGGGTCGGGCTCGGGAAGGTTGAACGAGCCGGTTGTCGCCCGCTCTCTTGATCCTCTCATGAGAAAATATTGTGAAGCCGGCAAAGACAGGAAAAAAAAGATTTACTTTGGTTAAGTCATGATATCTTAACAAATCAATCAGCAAGCGTCTCAATGGGAGCAGAGATACGGACCTGAGGTGAACCAAGGCGGAAACCTAAAAGCCATCTCCTATTCAGAGACTCCAATTCCTTTGCATAAGGGACATATTATTTAGAATCAGAGAGCCGTGATGGGAGAAGAGTTCTTCTCTTCGCTATCATCCTCACTCTTTTTTTATTTTCTTCCGCCCAATCGAGGGGAAAATTGGATTGGCAACGTTAGAGTCAAAAGGGTATTGTGAATGGCATTAAGGATGGTGCCAGGAAAGGCATCAGCATTTGTAATGTTTAATTGTAAAGAAATCCTATTTGAGCTATGCAAGCTTTGCCGACGTGAATCCGATACATGTGTAATCCTCAGATCGAATTGGATTCCATCCCATGTCTTAAAATTGTTCTTATATATCAAAGCTTGAGAATGGTCGACTAAGAAGTTTAAGGTCTTTGTGGAAGTTGAGTATGTCAAGAATTTCTATTATGTTTGAAAAGCCTTCCTGTGTAAGGGAACTTACACATACCTTATTCTTATTATGGATGGGGGGCTGAAGGGAGGCTGAGACGGATCTTAATGAAATGAAATGTGAAAAAAGGATTGAAGTGACTCGGTGTGGGATCCGCTGTCTGATATCAAAGTAGTATGGTCTAACGAGCCAGAGAGACCCTTTTGATTAATGACGAGAGGGAAGGTGGGGGAAGAAAAGGGCTACGACTCGATGCCTTTTCATCCAGGGTACTCTCCCTACACAAACACACTCAGTTCTTCCCTTGTCTGACTGAGTGTGATTCCCTTCATTCCTTAAGAACCTTTTATAACTCTCATTTTATATGAGAATAATACTAATATAACTAAATAATATAAGGCACATGCGGTGGGAGTGTGTAGAGGTGTATGGGCCTCCGCGTGTAGCGTATGGTCCCACTACAGGGCTTAATGCCGTCGAAATTTCTCACTGTTGTTCTCTATTTATTACTTGGGCTGTGCGTGTTCTCTCGTCCGTTTTCCGTCTTCTCCCCTCTCTTTCTCAGGAGGAATGAATGACACAGTGAAGAAGGGAGTAGGGCAATCCAGGGTGTCAAAACTCCCTTTTCCATCCCCATTCACCTAGAGAATGGAGTAGTTAGCTTCCCGAGGAATTTGAGTACTGGATGCTGGACAATGATAATAGAAGGAGGAGCAGAGCAGTTTCCTTCCCTCAGTTGCATTATCTGGAGGATTGTTCAAAAGAAACTATCTTGACTTCTCATTGTGGAAATTTGAATAATAAAACTCATCTTGGGGCATCTGGGCCTGGGAAGAACACAGGGCGTGTGCTCATCACTTCGCCTCACCTCTCGCCAAGACACATGGTTTCTATTTTAATATTTTATGCGCATAAATGGAAACATTTCATGGTTTATGATCCGTGGAAGATAGAATATAAGGACATTTAAAAATGAGAAATGGTCTGATACGCTCACTTGGAAAGATTTTTATGTCTCTTGAAAGAGTGAGAAAGAGCGAGGTTGGTGAGAATAGCAAAGACGGTGGACGGTGGTGAGGAGAGGGTGTGATAATTGTAAATTTATTCAGATGATCCAGGTGAATTTTAGAGGGTTGGAAATCCACGGTATTTGCATGCACATATGGGGGTCCTGGAGCGAGGGAATAAGGAGAGGGATGCGAAGGAAGTTGAGTGAGGGGTTGAAAATTTTGTTGGTTGGCTGGGCCGGGTGGCAGGTGGGGAGCCCTTCTTCCTGCCTCGCTCGCCTTCCCTCTCCCAGTCTCACTTGGTGAGTTGGACCAAGAGCTACAAGTGGGAGCAAAGACAGGAAATGAGTTTTAATTGACTTGAAGGATTCAGTTCACCGCTTTCTTCACCTTAAAGAAGGATCCTTCCGTTCCCAGTCCTCCTCACGGAGTCGATTCATTCCCTTTTTATTCCACTTTCGGCCACTCCGCCATTCCCACTCGTGGTCGGAGGGAACAATTGGCAATTACTGTTAATAGCCATTCCTATTTGAGAGAATAATAAATGAATTCTACCCCAGTGACACGACACTGTGTGGGAAATGAAGAGCGCTCCTGACTTATGTGCGAGTTTTGTGATCAAGAAACTTCAATGTTCACTACAATCATTTTCACTACCCCCATTTGAAAATAGTGGTGGAGTGGGCCATTGAAGAAAAATTCTACATACATAAATACATAGTTAAATGGTCATGCAAGGAAGTTTCCCTGGAATGGATTTCTGAATCGCGTTTGAATGATAAGGGAAACTTTCTTGGTGGACAAGTTAGTGACAAAGTGGAGCAAGGCATTGAGGCAGAGAAGAAGAAGAAGAGTCATTTGTGACATTCAATATCTTTCACTCCAGCCAAGGGCCGGTCTCAGTGGAGTGGAATCTGATAAATGGGGAGTAGTGGGACCCTTCACTAGCCCTGACACTTTTTGTTGGTGAGTATCTGAATTGATATAATCCTTATGACTCTTAACCTCACCACGATATGACCCGAGAGAAAAGGAAGCCCTAGAATATAAATACCTGGAGAGATAAGAGAGAAATTCTGGAGGGAGAGAACGTTGCTCCGCCTTCTTCTTGACCATTTATTTATATCGGTTCTGTCCAACCGTTACTTTCTCAATTGTGCATCTCGAAATTGCTCATTAATAAATCCCAATGTTGTTACAATAAGAGGACAAATATTACATATGCATTATCAATTTGGGGACTTCCATTGCGGTGTCCCCAGGCCTTTTTGAACATCATTTTGAAAGTTGGGGTCGGCGAGTGCCGAATGCATCACCGTAAAATGTATAATATTTATAACTCTTCATGCTTCGCCAAAAGTTTCAATTTTAACCTTATTTTATGGCACTGGATAGTACATAAATAGAAAGGAATAAAAATAAATTTAGTACATGATATAAATCCCTGTTGTATAACAGAAGTAAAAGTTAAAAAAATATGTTTTGGGGGATTTAAAGAGTATGTAGAAACTTTTAAATTTATTGTCCAATAGAATTAAGAAATGAAAAGAAAAGAAAAGGCTTTTAATTCTCCAAGCTCTAGTTAAGAAAGTGAATGGTTAATTGAATAAGCCGATCTTCTTTTCCTTCCCCTTATATGGAAATTTAAATGTTTTACCACAATGGCCGGTCGCTCATTCTCTTTCGTTGTTGGGTTCGTGATTAGCCGTCCATATCGAACGATCCAATTCCACAGATCTTATCCAAATTCTTATGCTTGGCCATTTCAATGAGTTATGCTGAATTGCCTACCACATGGGTTTCCCGAGTTATTCATTTTTTTTAAAGAAATCAAGATCTAATGACAAAGTGAAGTAATGGGCAAGGGAAGGGAAATTGAGAGAAGTTGAGCGTGTTAGCGGACACAGGTCTCATTTCCTAGTGATTAATTACTCAAATGGTTCAATTGGGCGTGTTGGGCATAATTTGAGTGGTGTTGGCCGAAAGGCGAGCAGGGCTCATCCTAATCCCAAATGGTTAACTAATTGAGGAAAAAGTAGAAAGAGTGCTAATGGGCATTTCGCGATCTTGATTATCTCGTTCTACTCACATTTCAGCCCAAATTATTTTTTTGATTGGGTCAGGTTACATCGAGGCCTTGTCTCGAGTTGGGAAGGTTATTATTGAAAAGAAATTTATTTGGCTCCGGGAGAGGAATCTTTTTAGCATGGTTCTCCATGCGGATCTGTCAGGTGGAGGATGGATGGAGACATGGTGAGAGAGGGTTTGCGTGAAAACTCCAACCCATTTACCCTCCCTACAGCCATCACCATATTTATGCATTACCGCAAATGTTCTAGAAAAATGATAAATAGAAGTCTAACAAACCCCAGGAATTTCCTTTGACTTCGCTCACTCACGATAAGGTTAGGTAAGGAAATCGCAGCCAATCTTTTTCCGAATATCATGTGAGCTATGTGATGGTTTGCTATTTATTACATCGCATATACATTTGAACATATTTGAACCTAGGTGTGGATTTAGTCTTTTCATTCCACCTGCACCTTCAGCGGTTGAATTTCGAGCCGTAACCTTTTTTGCATAATCCGCATCCACGTCATGGACACCAGTTGAGGAAGGGATTGAAGGGGAGAGAGGGCTGAAATAGAGAAGGGATAATAAAAACATGTAAAATCCTTCGCTTCGTTTCATTTCGATCTTAAATCCCAGAACCAGCACAGGCAGTACAATTTACATTGCAAGTACACGAAGTCTGCATTTGCACTCTGACGGCAGATAGACAAGAAAGGAAGAGATAGTTTTATTACATTGGGATTTCCTATGCAATGGTCCACCACAGTCTCCAAGCTCGACTCATATCATTAGCTCCACGACTAACGAACTAAACCAACTTAAATACAAGGTAATCCGAAAGGGTCGAAAGGCTTCAATTTCCACTTGTTAAGGGAGTCCCTATCTAATCTTCCAAGTTTGAGTTGAGAATCTTAATGCGCCTCCGCTCCCTCCGACCCGTTTGACACCCAAAGGCGGCTGGATTTGGCGAGGATTATGAGGCGGCCTATTCATAAATCTCCGCTTCCTTTGAGTTGGATAGAAAATCTTCGCGTTCTCCTCCTAGTTAGTTAGGCCGTGAATGCCTCTGGAATTTCGCATAGATAACTTCTACTACCTTTACTCCCAAGTGATGTAACATTGGAGTGAATCTGAATTTTCGGGTTCCATGACTCTTTATCCAGACGAGCTATCGCCTTAAGTCCCGTTATCTCCTTCAACCACTGTCACACACTTCACCTGAGTGGTGAATGAGAAGAAGATTGAGCACGAGTTTATTATTCGTCTTATTCATCCCCTTAGTGCCTCTGATCCGATGCAGGCGAGTTTGATTATTAGCCTCTCAAGAATTTATGCAAATCTGCACTTCTTCCTCGCTCCCCTCATTATGTAATCCGGCTTCATATCTAAGCCACGCTTCATTAACTCCCGACGTCCACCTTGAGGATCATAAAAGCGAATGAGGATACGAATAAATGATTTCAAGTTTCACGATCCATTCCAGAAGCCGAAGGGACAACCGATACGCTCACTCACCAAATCATAAATGCATTGTCAGATAAAATGTTTGTTTTGTGGCCTCTCAAATGTATTTACCATGTGCCATCTGAACTTTCGACTTTATTGCTCTCCAAGATTTGATGGAATTTACTAACTGCATGGTTCAAACCGGCTGAAAAAATGATCCGGAACAGTTGGTTTATTAGACGGAACTAATCTCTACTTTTATCATGCTTAATTTAATTGTATTGCAACAACAAAGTGGATTGAGAATTAAAGAAACAATTTAAAGAATCCATTATTATTTAATTGAACCTAAGTAGGAGTAGCTATCAAATGAACATTCCTCTTAAGAGTTTTAAATCTTTTAACTTCAATAATTAATGCGGAGATGAAGTTAAACACCTTAACTTACCTAACAGCTAACTACTATGGTACATTGTATCGTAGATACTTAAATTGTAATGTTGAGAGTTAAATTGCGGAAAGGAAGTGTTTGAAAAACAAAAGACTTTGTGAAAAGTCATTCGCCTTTCTTCTTAGAATGAGCATTATATTTTTTCTCCTTATTAAAAGATTTAAGGTAGGGAATAATTATTTTCCGACAAGATTCACTTTGGTTCGAAAACCACGTTGAGTTACTTGTTCTTCCTAATATACACTTAATTTACTTTTTCAACGTTTAGATGCATATTCGTTTAAAAGTTAAATATAGGGAGGTAAGTGCATTTGGGCATTGTTGTTGGTTCTTCTTCACGGAGGACTGGTAGAGTTTCGCAATGGTTGGTTCCGAGAGCAAAGGGCTCATTACTCTCGAGACACTTTCCCTGAAAAACCTCGAGAGTGGGATGAAGGAATTAGCACAATGGTGAATTAGTCATCGCATCTTCTGTTTATTATTCTCAAGCGGAGGAGCAAGTAAGTGAAACGAAATGTGACGGAAAAGAGAGCAAGAAGGGAGGAGGAACCCCACAAAAAGTGTTTGGATGGAAAAGGAGAGTTCTTCTTCGAGTGGGTTGTTTCTCCATGGCTGCCTTTGCCATTAAAAGGAGCTCCAGCTAGGTCATCGAAACTCCTCTTTGCTATGCACAAGAATGAAGACATTTCCTCCGCGGACTGGAAACAAAAGGAGTGGTCATGCCATGGATCCGGGGATTTTGCCCTGAGATTGTGCTTCAAGCCTCTTCCACTCATTACACTTCCTTTGTTTCCTTCTCGGTCCGCTAATTTTGCCACATAATATGAGGGAAGGAGCGCGGAGTGAGGGATTTACATAAAATAATAAGCTACCTGCTGCCAACTACCAAGACATTACCAACCTCCAACTTTGTTCCTCCCTACCTGTAAGAATTATAATAATGGAACGAGTTTGAAACTTGGGATGGCCAAAACTGTAGATGGAAGTAAATGCAATGGGAGGGGGTCAGAATTAAGAAACGTGACGAAGTTTCCAAACTTCCTTCGTAAGCTCTTAAATGGACTAAAAGATCATGTCAAAGGAAATCACCACACGGACCCCATTATGCGACATTTAACTCCGACTTCCACTCCGCTTCCTCAAACTCCCATTCATTGGTTCACATTCCGGAAAGAGAATAATCAACTTGCTAATCATTCTCCAAGGGAGAATTCAGGCACTAGTTCTTGTTTGTTCACACCTTGCGCCCCTGGAATCCCAAGACAATCAATTAAAGAAAAGAAAACCATGTTCAATTAATTTGTTAAAATAGTCATTACTGCTCACATCTCCTTCACTTCTTCCCTAATCATTTGATCAAATGTGTGAGTGAGGATGAGAAGGAAGTTTCACCAAATATCTCAATAGCGATCAAGGGAGTTGATGGAACCACGAATTAAGGCCCATTCGAAGAACCACCAATTGCTTCTTATGTGGATTTTTCAACATTCACTTGCTAGATCTCATACGTATAATCCTTATACGCCCATGAATGCTCGTGCAACATATGGTGTGTGAATATCGCATTAGTAGTTGGTTGCATTCGTTAGGTTATATAAGAATTATATATTCTACATCTTACATTGTATGAATAAGATTAAGGATATACTAATGGGCCAATGTATAAAGTATGTATATTACTGTGTAGTTACATATATCTTTAGTAAGATAATGATTGTGACTTGGCTATTCCCTGTTTTCCGTCCATTGCACTTTTGTTTGTCATTTGTTGGGGATTCGAGACATTTGTCAAGCTAACTCTCGTTTCCCTCACTAAAAACAAATTAGAAAATGATTACAATTATTCTCCTGTTCCTTTCTCGTTCTTCAGCAATTTATTTCTCTCCTGGGCATGAAAAATGAGGAACGGAGGAAAATTGCTCAGTTGATCTTACGCAATAATCGCATATTTACTCCCCTGCCACACCGATAGGAAACTAATCAAAGAATCTTATCTCGACATTTTGAACATTAAATAAGAATCATTTCATGATTCTTTTCCTTTTTTCCATTTCGTTTTAATTCTCGACTCTCAATGGTCTTAAAGGTAGAAAGGAACGAAGTCGACAAAGGAGCACACATAATAATAAAATATGTCTCAATTCAATACTTCATTTTCAATGGCTGAAATAAAAAATAAGAGTCTAGAGCGAAACTAATTGAACCTTAATTTAACGCTCAACTTTCCTCCTCCTTTAATTTTTATGACCCACTATGTAATAAGAGTAATAACTATATTATGTTCACCTGCCCATTCTATTTGGTTGTGCAATCCTTTTCACGGAATACCATCACAATGCACATAGATTAATGTTCAATGTGTATTTTTACTTTATTTTAATTTGAGATTACTACATTTTTTATACGATTATATGATCTGATGCATTGGGTTTGAACCTTCATTTATCTTTCTTATTATCACTTCCTCATTCAATCCATGAAGGAAAAAAATATTTGTGCACTGCTCAATAGGATTTTGGCAAGAGGGTCCGCCATCCGGATGTATTCTTCACAACTCACTTCGTCCACAGACGCCTTCTGATGTAATTACTCTTTTTTCGTCAAAAGGGATTAATGAGAATGAACGTGATAAAAATTCGTGGGCAAATAGTCATTGTGAATGAATGTGAAAGTCCTATGGGTTCTTCATTCATCTGTTAAACTCAAAGAACTTCGGTCCTCACACAAATTCATATTGCGTCTCTGGGAGGAGAATGAACTTTAATTTTTGTCCTCCAATAACTTTGTTTTTCCTTTTACCCCATCCAAGGAAAAATACAATTAATTATCAAATTGTTCTCGTACTCAATGTTTGCAAATTTTACTTTGCATAACATAACTGAACATGATTTTGTTAACATAAATTCAAGAATAACGTCTTTCAACGTCTTATGAAATATGACGATGAGGTTGAGTAGAGAAGTCTGTGCGGGCTCTTGTCAGGATTTCATTGTTATTCGCTCCACTTAGGGATTCTTACACTCGATGCACTTTGAGCCACCCATTGTCTCACAACAGCTCCAACGGCTTGGCTTATCATGTTGTGCATGTCTTTTTGCCAACTTAATGTGACTTCAATTTTATTCTTGACGTAGATATGCAAATGTGTATACATTAACTACAACTAAAGGTTTCTTGATTCAAATAGCTATTGAATCTTATCATCTAAGTTCATCCAGACTTAATAAAAAGGATATTAATACTTTGCCATACCAAATGTATTATGAATGGCAAAGTATGGTATTTATTATAAGAAAACAAATATAAAGATTACTCCAAACAGGTATTGCATAAATGCAAAGGTAGATTGTTTAGACTTCGCTACATTAATTGAAATAAAAATTGGCGCTATTTTAACCAGTTTATGAAATAATCTAATTGGGCAAAACAATCAATCATTTTCTTAAATTCCTTATCAAGTTACTTGGCTTTCTTATCAAAAAATGTTGGTTACAAATGAAGAGACAAAGTTTTCTTTTGTTTTTCTTCATCGATGGTTGAGGTTAAGGCAATAAAATCCTTATTGGACAAGCAATAAAGCGTTGCAATTAGACTTCTCGTCAGGTAACGCTATGAAGAAAGAAGAAAGAATGAACGAGTCTTTTGAACCTCCTCAATCACAGTGGCGACTGATGAGGGAAGGATTGGCCAGGTATTTTCTCCCTATACATAACAACGCATTCTTTGAATTGGCAAAACAAAAAGATACGCATATAACTATACTAAAGCACTTCGCCCAACAAATCTTTTCTTTCATCTTTAGAGGTAATAAATAAACAACATTAACGAACCTCGGGGTTTTCAATCTCTCTC
This sequence comes from Neelides folsomi, assembly GCA_034687125.1. Classification (NCBI taxonomy): domain Eukaryota; kingdom Metazoa; phylum Arthropoda; class Collembola; order Neelipleona; family Neelidae; genus Neelides; species Neelides folsomi. The sequence continues at coordinate 44,032 of JAQGBZ010000265.1, read as the reverse complement.
TCCCTTTGTTATGAATTTAATCAATTTTGTCTTTTAACTATTTTCCCTAATAATTCACAATGTTGAACAATCCTGGAATTCAAGTTAATGTGTGAACTTGAGCCAATTTAAATGCAAATCTGTTTACTTTGGAGTGGTTCACACACTAAAATGTAATTGATTAATTATTTACTCGATTCGAATTCTCTGAATTCTCATTGTCAATTTAACAAGTTTGATTTTGATGTTATCACGTTTCTTAATTTTTACTAAATTGTTTTTATTGGTGTCTCAAAAACCAATGACATGAAGAATTGAGGAGTGCCCAAGCCCCTTCACTCTCAATGAGAGATGACACGAAGAGGTTTAGTGTTTTAGTCATTTGAGAAAATGAAGTTTAATTTGCAATTCAAAATGGCCCATTCATATAAATTTGCAATGATCTCTAAGGATAAGATCTTGACTTGACCATGGCAAAACCTGACTCGAGAGTAATTTGCTAACAAGGAAGCTTTGAGTTTTCAAGCCGAGTGAGGAGTTTGACTCTTGAATGCGTTCAACTTTGCATAAACATCCATCGAGGGAAGGATTGATTTTTGTGGAAATGGAAGGGAAGAATTAGATCCTCTTTTTCCCTCAATAAACTATGGAGAGAGAAAGAGAAACAATGGTGAGCGAAATGTGGGGAGAGGATTCTTAGCCATAATGATTAGAATACAACAAATGTCTGATATAATAAGGCTATAACTCAGAACCAGAGTCAATTGTGAATGAGGAGAGTAGGAGCAGTTCGCCGTTCACCCTGCTCGAATTCCATTCCGCCTCCTCGTCCATCTCATCCCTTGTATAATAATCTTAAGACTTGGAGGAAGAATGGGTGTAATAAGGGTAATATCTTTACTCAAAGGAATCCAATGGCCAATATTTAAAAGTGCCAAGAAGTCCCCTGTGCTCAACCGAGGTTTTGAAATGAGAGTCGTGTTCAGAGGGCTGACTTTTCAAACCAGTTTGACCCAACTACCATTTTGCATACGTAATTTACCACAATAAAATGCAAAAAGTTCTCCCTTCACTCATTCATTCATTGATGCCCATTCAAATTCTCAGTTTCCAAATTCACATTCGTCAAGCCCCTCTCGTTACCTCTCTATTCCTTTCGAATCAATTATTATTAACTCTACTGCATACAATTTTTTAAACGAGTCGTGAAGCGTATTTCATTCTAAATTACCTTTGCTTTTGTTTTTGATTGAGGCATTTTGGTTATAATGGTACAATTTGATAGTTATTAATTATTAATTGCATTTGAATCATTTTTTCAATCATTTTTCTATCAAAAAACTGAACCCATAAAGATAACCGAGTCTCAATATAATATTTCTAAAGGTAGGGATCAATATCCTGCCTTTAAAATGGCAATGCACATTATTATTTCGCGAAACTAGACACTTTAATGATACATTCAGATTCAGTGAGGTTAAAAAAAGTGGGCTGAAATAATTTGCAAAGTACAAAGGAATAATAAGTTGGGAATAACTATTACTTATAACATTCTTGTTGGGCAAATTACAAATTTATTAACTTATTATATAGGTAACTGATTTAACCGAATGATTTGATTCAATATTTTAAAGACCATTACAGTTTCATGATGTAAGCTAGACATAGCTATGAGGTATATTTTATGTGTAATGACGTTAATGAGTAATGAAATTCCTAAGTACGCTGAACATTGCGCATTATCACTGATTATTAACATTGCTCTGTAATTGAGTCTATGATGGTTTCCCAGAAAAGTTATATGGTGGATTATGAAGAAAATGGAAACTTGGAGTCTTTTACGGTTTTCTCATTTCTTAGTTTTTTTGCGGACGAGGCTGATGATGGTTAAATGGAGATGACAAGATTAGCCTTCCGGTAGTTATGAGGCATAAGCCATTCTTCAACCTCTCCTTCCTCCTCAGCCACATTCTTCTTCCCCAATCTAGCCTGAATCTGAGGCAGGTTTAATTTTATTTGACGAGGGAAACGCTCTAGAATGTTAATTATTGTCATTATTTCTGCATTCTCTCTCGGTTCCTCTTGGGATTAAAAGGGAAATATCATAAATAATTAATAAACTCAAAAAGCTTCGTTCTCCTCTCTCCCTAAAATGACCATCTTACGGATGGGCATTTGAAATGTCTGAGACTCTTTTGTTGTTTAAGATGAAGGCTCGTTAGCAAAGAAAATGACACGGGCGGAATAAGGGTTGAGACATTATAATAAGTTTTGCCATATTTTCTCCGTCGTTTGACTCAAGTCCGTTGATTTTTAACAACGCGGAATAACTGGAGTCTACGCACCCAAATGAAGTTGAGCAGCCTTGTACATAGATAGTAAATCCCCTTGATGCTAAGAGGCTTTTGACTAATGATGAGTAGCAGGTACTGTTTGAAGGGCGACAGTTCTCGCTCGGATAGTTCTGGAGCCTTCATTTGTCATTCGAACGGAGTGGCCGTTTATTGCCTTTCAACTGGCTGGAAAACACCATTCATCATTTTGCATTTTCCTTAAGGAGACCGACCAAATGAACGGCGGAGGAGTATGCAAAATATGCAAAAAGGTGCTCCGACACTCAGCCGTTCCCATTAGCTTATTTAACTTGGCCACTTTAATTTGTAATCCTTATCGCGGAAGAGACAGCTTTTTACCTTAGAGACCTCACCTGTCATTCTGCAAGCACGACGGGATTCCGCAATCATGGGCATCTTTTCTCGAGGCATAATCCATTGGATGAATGGCACCAAATTTTTAGCAAAATTAAATCTTTAATCGCTCCCAGACGCGTCTAAAGTTTGGGGATTTGAGGAAAATTTATTGTATTTATTGTTGAGACAAGGAGCCCCTGCCGTATAGATTTATGCACCCATTATAAATTATGTATTTAATATCCCTCAAGACCTGCAACAATAACCTTCCGATCGTTGATTCATATAATTCATTGTTGATCAGGGAGTAATAAACTGATTTCGCACCCATAGGGTGTCCAATAACTCTCAAGTGCAGAGTAAAAACGTCTCGCCGACGACGTGTTGATCCAACGGCGAAATGGTTGAGGGTGAAGAATGTTCCCTTGTATAACTTCATGTTGAGTACGTGGAAAGACAAATGCTCTATATCGGTGGGGTTTGTTCTTTGCACATTCATATGTATTATGTATTTATCAGCCGCCGCCTTTTGATATTTACTAGTCCAACATGAATAAAAGATGTTTGGACGCCGAGGTTGGAGGGGAGCTCCTTGTGAGTGTAGTCGCATAAAATACTTAATAATGGGCCAATCTATCATCTAGAAAAGAGGAACACCTGTTACAAACAAATGACTTCCATTAGGTTATCAGTAGATTCTATCGAATCATTACACATTACTATTCCGTCGGGATCTTGAGTTGAGTTATGCAGGGCTGTCATGGTTGTTCATCGCTTCTACCCGGGCTATTTACTGCCATCTTGAAAGATCCATTTATAATGAGTCCTTTGATTTAAGACCTCGATCCCACCCAATTTGTTCACTGTCCCAATATCCCTTTAATGAATAAATGAATGAATCGCTTTCAATTCCGCCCTGATCAATTTTCCCAAACCATCTTCATCGGGAGATGATTATTGAAAGGAAACTCGTCCGACTCCCACCCATACATGTATATGTATGGGCCTAATCGCAAGCTTTAAATCTCCATTAATCAATGAAGTGATGAAAAATTTTAGTTAGATTCCCATTATCAATTACCCCTACCGAAGATTTATGATTTATTCTGCCTCAGCTCCTTGTAAGAACTTTTGCATCCAACTATGTTGGTTCGTTGCATGGACATGACTTTGAGGAATTTTAAAACATGGCTCGCATGTTTTATCAAGTCCCAAGTTCATTCTAATGAACCAACGTAAGATAAGTTGATTGTTCATGTAATACTTAAAATGTAAAATGGTTAAACAATCCAAAAGTTACATGCATTTTGGGTGTACAAGTATGGTAAGGAATGTGATTCATCATTTCAAAGTTCATACAGAGGGTTTCCTTCTTGCTAATTAATATTGAAGTTTTCCAAATAGAGATAAGAGCACTTTCACTCTTTTGGAATTCGCGAATTTAAAATTCCATTATGATTATACTCAATTTGCAATTAAAAATATTGATTTAAAGACTCGCCGAGGGATTCCATTACTAATTACTAATTTCCGTTGAAGGTCAATGAGGTAGTTTATGCGATGGTATCACTACGGAAATGTTTAATCCCGGAAGATCTCATCTAAAATCCAAGTAAGCAATTAACTTAGGGAGAGTGACCTCACCGCTGGCATTCCACTTGACTATTTGATAAAGGTGGAGGAGATTCAATTAATGGCACTCTCGCGATCCACGCCTTTTGATGCAACATCCATATTGTCAATAATATTTACAAGTAATTATTATTTTAATGCGTACTTTCAACTTTGAAGGTGAGTTTCTATAAATAAGATATTAATTGGCCAAAGAGGGAGAGTGCAAAATCAAGATGCACAGTTTTCCTCACTTCCTAACCTACTGCTTATTTGCATCGCGGATAGGCCCATGCGGTTAACGTTGAGAAACATTTTTATTGTGGGCCATTGGGAATTCTTGGAGTTGGAAAAAAAGCCCAGCGGTTCTTTATCCTGTATTTATTAGGCTTTATAACACATGCCATAAATACCTTCCTCAAGTTCTCCTCTTCGTGTGTGAGCGAGGAAGGAGAGAGCCTCTGTTCATAATTAGAATGATTAGAGTTTAATTTATGGTTAATGAATGATAATGATGCTTTCTTTGTCTATTGTCTTCCCTCCTCTTTCATTTTATTTCATTATTCCAGGGAGGAGGTTGGGTATGAGGAAGGAGCCGCTTCTCGTTCAACCCTTGTCATTCTCTTAAAATTAATGAGAGTTAAGTCCTCCGATAGAATTATTATTTTTGGCAAGGTGGATTCGAGCATGGGCCTGCATTCCCAACCGCTCATTCTCCGCTCGACCAAGAAATGATAAAGCAAATAATATTTAATAAGTAATACTAATTTGAAAGGCTGAAAGGACAAGGAATGGCTCTGCATTGATCGTCCTCATAAACAAACGGGTGTTGGAACAATATTCGACATTATTAGGGAGCGTCATTTCTCGACCTCTCTATCTCCTCCCTTGTAAGATAATTAAGTAGTCGAGGTGGGAAAATGGAGCTTCTCCCTTTGCATCTCCACACTCTTTGGAGGTTGCCGAGGCTAAAGGGAGGTGTAGAAGTGGTCGAGTGGGCCGATATTGTTAGTCTCATTACCATTTGAATGCAATTGGAGTCGACACTCGCAACGTGTCTCATATCATTAGTCGAATGACGGGGAACTTGAGCAGGCTCGTCCTTCACCACCCTCACCTACCTCGAGAGAGGAAACTGCCGTTGAGTGCCATTTCGGATATTATACGTTCGGATTACATTCGACTTAAAAGCAATCCCCTTTTACGGCATTAAAAAAATCATACTTTAATAAAATATTTTCGCAAACTCGTTCAACTAATACAATACACACACAACACATACACGAGTTTTAATCTGATAGACTTAAACGTGCTGACTCAAATTTGCAGTGATATGATAAGAGTGATAAGAATTAAAGATATGGAAGAGTGAGTAGTGAGACGTAATACCTACATAGTAGTTAATATTCAATGTGTTTTAGTATTACTCATCCCTCAGCTCAAGGCACATTTAACAGGAGAACGTTCCGTGCAGTTAAAAGGATTGGATAAGACCCGTTGAGTTGTGAAGGTTCGAGTTTTTCCTAAAAGCATTTCAAGTTTTACTTTTTGGCCAAGAATGTGATAAAATCCCTGTGTTTCTCCTACTGTAAAGTAACCGAGTCGATGATTGAAAAATTTTTCTACCCCTTCCCAACCCATGGAGTCAAGTGAGTTGAAAGATTAATCCTGGCAGCGCAGGCTCTAATTGTTGGAGGAATGGAACTTTTGGAGTCCAAAGGAGGTGAGACGGAGCCTGAGAACCCTTTTGAGGTCAGGCCCGCCGTGTACGGAATGAGGATTGAAGAGACTCGGAGATCTGAAGGTATAGTTTATCTACTTATAGTATCCCCTCAAATCCCTGACCGTGTGTGGCTTCTCTGAGTCAATTAGTGAGATTGGGAGACGATCCTCTTACCTATCCTTTCACTTTACCTATACGATGCAATGCGTCCATGCGGACCGAGTCCCAATAGGCAACATTTTGAGGTAACGCGAGTTGAAAGGGATGTGAGGGGAGGGTCTTGGATATGTGAGCAATTCATTTCAGAGGGCCGATTAGAATCAGGCGAGGGGAAGAGAGTAAAAACTTGCGGTTTCGGTTCGGTGCGGTTGGTGGTCTCTTCATTGTCCATAGATGAACGGTCACTACGCGGAGACTCCACACCAGTCAGCCTCTTTTCTCAACACATTATCATATACAGATTATCCCATTCTTCCCATCTACGGCTTTTTTCTCCTCTCATATGAGCTTCACGTAAATCCAATGGGCTCGTATGATTTTATGTGTTGAGACTGCATAATGCAGGATGGGTTTACCTTTAATGCACCTTTGGTCCACTATATCAAGTGTTGGAGATTGAAGAAATGGGATCGAATGGTCTCACAAGAAGAGGGCGGAGATCCTCAGACAACTCAGACCCCACCGACACTTCTCCAATGTTTTCTTATTTTCGAATACAAACACACGTTCGGCGGCGGCTCTCAAAAAATGACTCATTGAAGTAAAAGACTTTATGGCCTGGGATGAAGTAAGCGAGCCAAAAAAAATCCCCGCTCAATCTTCCCTATTGTCCTCCTCTCGGCCATGAAGTTCAATTGGGAATCGAGGGCTTCTACTTACAATCCTTCATGGAGAGAATGCAGGAATGCATAATAAGCTTCCAAGTTGAGAAATTCGTCTTGGCCAACTCATAATGAATATAATCATGATGGTAAACAGAGGGGATTTTTACCCAAATATACACATACACACATGCATGCATGCAAGCATGCAAACTCGCGTTACGATAACATAATCCTAGTCTTATTTTAATGTCTCGCCTCTTTGGCCGAGTCTTACTTATCTCCTTTTGTCCGTGTCCAACAGTCTGTAATGGATGAGTCCATAAAGACCCCTTTTGCAACAACTTCCCGCATTTTGACGATCCATGAGCCTTTTACCAACCATGTGTGTTGAATGGATTAAAACTGCCTCACCAACTCAGGCAAATGTTGAGAGTGGAGCTGGTGGTCTCTTTTCTTCTTTTATGCTCCTCCACACCTCATCATTTCATGAATATTGAGAAGTCGGGAACGTGAGGAAGCAGAATGAATGGGGAAATGAAGGATCCGTCTTATGTCATATCATTACAATCTCTCAGGTCACATCGTCTTTCTCTTTACTGAAACTCAACGTGAGAGATAGGATAAGAAGCTCACGTTTGAAAAGGTAGGAAGGAGGAAGAAATGTAGGAAGAAACGCATTTGATCGTGGCAAAGTAAAAGTGCTATTAACTAATAAATTAATAATAGTCGACAACAGTCTTTTATGTAAAAGTACCTTCACATACATTTGGAAAAGTCTTTTGTGCATCGGATGTTATGTAGTACGTTATATGATTCATGTCAAGAGTTTCTAATATTAACTGCATGGGGAGTTTAAAAATTGCTCATGAGATTCATGAGACTCATGACTTATGAGTATCTCGTCATATCTACAGCAAGCTTATTATTACCATTGGCAAAAGTTGGAAAAGTCTTGTGATTCCCGGATTTCTCATTTTTTATATCTTATGTTATAATAAATTTAATGTTTCCTCGTTTAGGAAACTCCTTTGGGAAGAGATGTGGAGATGAGTATTTTAATGTGGATTATGAATTATTACATTTGATGCATTACGGAGTGTGAATAAGCCCACCATTGTTCGCTCAATTGTAAACGTCCACATTTCCCATATTTTAAATGAATGAGGCGTAACGTGAATTAAATTTTCATCTTATTCCCCTCAATTGAATCTCTCTCACGATTAGTTAATCCAGTCCCATCTGGATTCTCCTCAAGGAGGAAAAAGAAAAGACGATGTGCAGAATAACTAAAGCACTAAAGCCAAACCCATTTTTATTTATTTACAAGAGGGAGTTGAAAAGGAGAGCACATTTGTCTCCTTCTTCTTTGTACGATAAAATTCCGCGTAGATATTTATTATTTCCCCCTCTTTTTTCCTTTTGGAGAAGGAGGAGAATTTTTATTATTGAGAGACAGCTAGTCTTAATCAAATTCCCATTCTTTTACTTTGCCCTTCCGTCGCGGCTTCCTTTGCTCCACTCACGATCAATTCCTCCTTAGTCTGACTGATTGTGAGAGTGAGTGAGATACCTGATTGTAGGTGAAGAAGTGTAACATTTTATTATCCGCGTTGCAAACGGTTCCCCTCATTTTCTTCGAGTTTACTGGATTGAACACGTATTAATATATTGTTTTATGGCAGTGTGAAAATGGTGATTTGTCCAACACGAATTTTACTGTTTCCCCATAATAAATCTGAGCTCTTTTTATAATGCATTTGAATTGGGCCGTACGTGTGGTGTGGGCCAACGTGAAGTCATTTTGCCTTGACACGGAAATGTAATGAAAAGAGAGTTCCTTTTGCCTCGTGTTTCACTTTTCACCTCGGATCATTGAAGTGTGGGGAGAATAGCCGCAAATTCGGCTTCCTCTCTCTTTCATCTTTTGGGAAATGAGGCCCGATTGCTCGTTTGTTAATTGAAAAGTTGGTTTGGTGTGGTGGGGAAGACCGGGTTGGACCGCATTGTTCTTTCTCCTCCCTGAGTGACAAGAAAGGGCGGAATTCCGTATCAGAGGGAGCATCATAAGTTCACTCAGGCACAGATCTGTTAATCGAATGTTAATTAGAAGTTCATTATTTTACTTCCACAGTGTGCCCCTCCATCCGCCGTACGCTGAAATTAAACGCATTCTTCCCAAGTGACTCATTATTTCCGATGGTGGAGGCAAAAAGTGAATTGTTTTAATTTAAACGCTCTCTCAATGAAGGGCGAAAATTGAAAAATTATGCATGGAATTCATATTTTGAAGAGGCCTTTCTACGTGCGTGAAATATTTCAAAAGTTTCACCGCTATGTCCATTCTCGTCCCTCGTCTTTTGTTCTTTAGCGTTAGTTGGAAGATTCAGTTGTAAAAATCCGAAAGGACTTCATTTATCACTTCTCTAATAACAGAGACTCATTTAATCATGTGTTGTTGGTTCGCACTATTTCCCTCATCCCTATTTCCGATTTCTCTTCTATTCTCTCACTCTTGAAACCAATTCGTAAATCATGCTTCAATCACCTCAATTGATTCTTCAGATCCTAAAACGTGATCGTGAGTACAATAACAAATATTGCAAACTATAATTTAATAGAATATTCTATTTTACATACACCACATTAGGAGTAACTCATCACTCAATAAGTAAATAATAGTAATAATCTAATAATCGTTTTTGCTTCAAGTGTAACTCATACTTTTTCTTTATCAGCAGTAGTCATAAATACACATAATCAAAAATAAAATATAAATGTACATACATTACGCACATACTACATACCATAAGTACCTACTACTACAAGTAGTATTTAATCCACAAATCACCTGAATTGCCAAAATGATGATAATACATTTTTTATTGCTACTAATAATAGTGAATCATTTTTTTTATTTGATAAGGTGGAGTGGAAATTTCAAAGTTTTTACTCATTGTTAGAAGATGAGTCAATAATTTGATCTCATTATTAAAGATAATATACATTTATTTATGTATCTAGTTTGCATTTATTATGGCTTAACAGGCTTAATACAAACAATATTGAATTTTGAATGTAGTGGCAATAAGGAACAATTTATGGTTTGTAAATACCATATTCTGTGAGTCATGCAGAGAAGCAAAACTAAATTTTATTCCTAAGAAGGTACCTAGTTTGCAAATGGGAATTGAAAGACCTAATTATTTTCGAAGGAAGTAATTTGAGAATTTAGATAAACCTTTCCTTTTTTCACTCAATTACATTATAGAAAACAGAGGTCATCATTTATAATACTGGCATATAAACACAAGTTCATCCTCTTTCCCATCCTCATTTTACCAATTAGAAAGTAATGAATACTTTTTATAGAGCAATATTAAATTAATTTTTTTCATATAAATACATATTAGATATTTACATTAATAAGATTGATCTGGAAAATCTAAATCACTTCTCCTATATATTCTGTTATAAGATGTAATATTAGTCAGTGTACTCTATGTATTTTATAATATTATCATGCCCATTAGTTATGTAATTGCCTAAATCATTATCACTTTAAATTTTTTAAATTGTCTATCTAGTTTAAACAAGAAATAACCAATTATTTTAAAATGGAGCTAAAAGTCAATAATGCTGTTTCGGCAATCTTGTTAAAAGGTCCATTAGAAGTGAATATAAATCGATGGCATTGACATTGAAGTAGATTAGAAACATGCACTACTTTTCTGAAGTCATATTTGCAAATTATTAAACCGCTTATATGTAATTTCAAGAGGTCAAGTTGTGCCGTCATTGAAGTGTTATCTCTTAACATTGCTAATTGAATTGGTTTGATTGATAATCTGGCTAAAGTTTAAATAAATATTTTTGCGTTCGAGAGTTTAATATAAATCTACTTTTAGTTAACGATTGGCGATCAAAGGAACTAAATCATTTCTTTACTTACAGGGATCACTGAGGGAGAAGAGTCAGAAGTGCAACAAGGTGACGGAATGGAAAGGATCAAAGTTCACAAGCCAGAGCATTTGCATCAGTTTATTCCGCCTCCGCCCACATTTTCCCGCCTTCCCCCCGATGGCGACGAATTCCCTAATTGCTGGTCAGACGAGAAGACCAAGTACATCGAGCCATCAGAAAAGAAAATGTTTCGGGGTGAAATCGGGCTGAGTTCGCCACCGCCGCTGCCGAATTCTGAACCTCCTTCCGAAGAACCTCCTCCACTTCCGTCCACAATTCCTCCTATGATTCCTGGAAGTCGACGGGGGAGCGTCGATGATCGAAAGCGTCTTTTCGAACCCCCTGGGACCACAATGACAAATGGGAACGGGAGCTTGGGAAAGGCTCCAGGGGAGCCGAGCAAGAAGAGCGTGAAAGACAAAATCGCAATGTTTTCTAGCAGGACCAACAGTATTGAAGATGGGACGGATGGACCAGCACTTCGCACTTCTGCAACGTCTAGTCTTCCGCGGTCTGCAGGGAGCGCTTTCAGCAAGAGCTCTGAGAACCTTCTCGAGCGGAACGGGCTCTCTGTTGCAAACGGGTACGCGAATGGTGGACCTCGGTGGAATGTGAATAACAGCAAAAGCACCATTGACCTGGCTGGGCGAAAGGGCTCAATCTCTGAGATAGAAAAGCCTCCAAGGGCTCCGACGAGTTACGAAGTTAGGAAAAGCCCTTCGTACGGTGGAGAGAAAACCCTTCATGAACGGAGCCAGAGCATGATCGATGTTGGGGATGAGGGAGTCAATTACAATTATAATTCAAAGTTCCGATACAATTCGACACAGCCGATGGGCCCGATGAAGATCATGACTGGAGTCAATAGCGCCAATGGTTTAATGGAGCAGCGAAGGAAATGCATGACCAAATTGCGCGGCTTAATCATCCCCGACGTGGGCAAATCAGAGTTGCCAAAAACCACATCCGTCTCTGTCGTCGACCTCCCCACCATCATCAGCAAAGACGCCCTTCCTCCCATCCTTCAAAAGTACCCGGCTAAGTCGCCGGCCTCAAGGACCGAATCTCTTGACGGGTTTTTAAATCCGAGTTACAATACATCGTCATATAATTACAATTCCTCGAGCTCGAATTTGAACTCAAATTCCTCCTCTCCTTCAAGCCTTGACGAGGTTCAGAGCAGACAAAGCTTACCAAGTGCCAAACAGGTAAATGGAATCCAAGGGAATCTTCCCGGTGGAGACTTCCAGCGTTTCAACAACGTGCTTCCCAAATACTCCCCTGCATTCAAGCGAAGGAGCCTCACAACTTACCAAACTCAAAACACTCAAGTTAAGAAAACTAGCCCTATGATGACATATCAAGGGATCAAAAGCGTGAATGGAGAGCCAAAGAGTCTCGAAAGCCTCACTTCCCCTCGCTCCGACTCCAGCTTTGAGTATTCTGGAGAGAAAAATATCGAAGCGAAGCTGGTGAATGGAAACAAGGTCTTGGTGAACAATGGAAATAGCAATTTGAATCAACAACAAGGAAATGGGGTGTGCAACAACAATACAAATGGGAAGATGAATGGGAAAGGAGGAAAGATGGAAGACAGTGACAATGACTCGGCAGTCAGTTCGAGTCGGTCAAGTATATCCCATGGGCTGTCACCTCCCAATTCTCCTACGCCTGGAGAATCATCAAGTACGCCAGATCCAGAGCTCGATCGGCCTTCAAATCCTACCATTCATCGTAATGAATGTTCGGAAGAGAACGAAGACAACTCTGACGAAGGCTGGAGAATTTTAAAGGCCCAGAGTGTTGAAGCCATCAATCGGAAAAATGTCCTCACCTCTGCCAAGTTCAGCAGTGGGGGCGGAGTCGGGGGTGTCGGTTCAGATAATGCCCAAACCCGCCGGAGCGATGATGAAGAGGCTGGCTACGCCGACGCAGAGGCAGAAGACACCGAATCTTCCTGCTCAGAATTAGAAGTGAGCAAATGTCGGAGGAAGAACTCGGGTCCATTGGGCTCCCGTTATGGGAAATCGGCAGATACGGAGGAGGAGGATGAGAGCGAAACCCAAACTCCTCCTTCTCACTCTGTTCAATCGTCTGTGGATCTGGGCGATCTCATCCTCCCCGAACTCGACGAGTCTCCGCTCCAAGCCATTTTTGACATGGAGGCCAAGATGGCATACATCAATGAGATCTGCGATGCTCTTCCAGGCTCCACGCGCACTGAGCTCAATTCCCGCTACTTCCATAGAAGAGACTCCGAGGCGACCGTAATTGAAAGACCGATTGAGCTCAACTTGAGCAATATGGAAAGAAAGAATAGTTTTGACAAGGAGCGAAAGAGTCTTGGTTCGGATCGGAAAAACAGCTTCAGCTCCGACCGTAAAATGAGCACTGAGAGACAGCCGTTGTCTGTTGATACTCCTGACTCGACCGCCGTACCAGAGCGGCGAGCGAGGAACAGAAGCAGCTCAGGGAACGAGTCCGACTTTTCAAGCAACATTTCCTCAGGAAGCATGAGTCAGGGTCAAGGGACTCCTTCGCCTTCTGTTCCTCAAGAAGAGAGATGGTCCGTTTTAGAGAAAAAATACTCTAAAAGCTCCACGTCTCTCAATCTGCTGGAGAAGAAGACCCAAGAAACCCCCAAACCTTCCACTGCCCAAGTGGTTCCTAAAATTGTCACAAATCCTGGTGACGCCCTTGAGAAAAAGATTGAGAGAATCATTGAAAAGACCATTGTAACGTCCGATGGTACCCCAAAGACAGGGAAAGTTATTGCCACTAACATTCCTCGCGGAAGGAACGACTTTAAGTCTCTTTCAGAGAAATGGCAACAAATTTCCACTGATGGAACGACCACGGTGGCTGGAACTCCTCCCAAGGTCGCGGAGAAGCCAGGGGGAATGATGCAATATAGGACTTCCTCAGTTTCCTCACTTCACAAAATTGACCCTGAGCTCAATTTGCGAACCCGTCCCGGAGCCCTCAATCGGAACGAGGAAGATGTGAATGACAGTCGTGAGTTGATTTCACCAGCAGCCAAACGCTCCGCTGCCATTTCAGCTGCTCAGGCCGCTGCGACCGACAATGCATGGAGAGAAGAACGGCGGTTGGAAAGTTCTGGAAAAGAAAACGCGTCAACACAAAACAACAGTCGATCAGTTTCAGTGAACGATATTCGCAAGGCGTTCGAGAAGGCCGAGACGGCTGTTAAAAATTATCCAAGAGAGGAAGAAGTCGTTTCGCCCTCGAAGAGCATCACAAGTCCGATGATTAAAAGTCCGGCATGTGGGTTGGTTCCAACGAACGGCGGGTTGGCCCCTTTGCCTCCTGCCCACTTCCGAGTCTCGTCCTTTGACAGCACAACAAGCGAAGAGAGCAGCGCGACGACCCCGGCCGGCCTCTACGGGTCTGTCAATAGCCTCATCAGCTCCGCCCCAAGGGATCCATATGGCAGTATTACTTCCCTGGCCTCATCCACGAGCCTCATTTCTCCACAGGTATTTTTATAATCATTAAATAACCTCATCACCACTATAGTATGATGGTTAATAAGCCTCTCGGCTCACATGTGGGGGAGTGAGCAGAAAGGGTAATTAGTTATTAGTAATTACCATCTTCAGATCCCACTTGCTGGTCGTAAAGATTCAATCCTTAATGAGGGAATTGAATTCGTATCATAATAATGGGAATGCCAGCCAACTCTTGAAGCATGTTAAACCCCTCTCAAATGACACTTTCCTTCATTGAATGGCCGCGACGACAAAGCGACTTTCATTCAAGACATTTTAATTCTCTCTCGTGTTGAGATTGCGTGATGATTGGAAACGAGTAGAGAAGAGGCTTGATGCGAATTAAGATTTGAAGGAATGTGAGAATGTTGTTAGATGCTGGTTAGATGCTTAAAAGGATTCCATCTTACAACTTTACAATATTTCATCTCATCATGGCTCTCCTGCCATTGAAATCGTCAAAGATTACAAAAATGCATTTTTCAAAACAATATTGAATCACATTATTTCTCAGTTCTAAGAGTAATTAAAGTTCAAAGAACCCACAAACATCTTAACCATTTCCTTGTAACATACTAGGTATAAAGCTATTTCGTTTCCCATCTCAATCCCTTTTCTTTGCGGCATCTAAAATTAAAAAAACCAATTAAAGATAGAATCCCAAAATATTATTTTTTTTGACTTGATTCAATAAGGTTCACAAAGTGTTCTAAAGAATTTTTAGCAATCCATTGATTACTTTTTCATCTCGCCGACTTACCAAGACTTTTGATTACCTTCAATGTATGTACTTATAATATATTTTTTAAACAATGGGGAATAGATTTTGGTCTATCTAATATATCCAATACACTTGATCATGGTATTTAAGATGAGTTCAAAATGTATCTCAACGGCGGGCTTGAAGCATAAAATGAATCAAGGCCTTCATTGTTGGCGCATAAACTTTTTGCAAATTGAATGTCAAAAGAGGTAAAAATTATTTACGTGTAAAAAGCGTACAAAAAAGGGCCTACCCCTGAGTTTTCAAGCTTGAATAGGGAGATTGAAAATTTTTAATCGAATTACGCAATCCATTATTCAAGGGAAGATCAATTTATTTTTTAGAAGAGACGCAGGGAAGATTGGAAATTGATTGAAAGATGTTTCTCATGTGAGGCCCATCTTCTAATTCCTTCCACCATCACATTCAGCTGAATAATGAGATTTGATTTTGAGCCAAGCTGTAGCATGTCTCCATTAAAATTCATTATTGTGATTGGCAAACTCTAATTCATTGACCTACCGCATGGAAGAGTCGTGGTTGACTTCTTCAAGTGCAAACCCATGTTAGGTTTAAATGGCTCATAGATCTCCCCCCATTTGTGAAGACCTCATCATTCCTATCTCCACTTAAACGTCTTGCAAAAATGTTTGGATCTCTTCCCATCGATGTGAAAAAGGGTGATCATGATCACATTCCTGGAGATCCGTCCAATTACTCCAACTTCCACTCTTCCGTTCAGTTCCTTTCACACGCCTTGGAGGCTCTCGTTCGACTCGCCGCATGAGTGGGAAGAGAATCGGACCGAAAAGTGTTTGAGAACATTAGGAAGACTTGGAACCGTCGTGGCCCCGCATAAGTTGAACCCTGAACGAGGTTCCTCATTATTCAAATGCGCATCACTCAATTTTCCTCTTTACCACGCTTACCGCAACTCATTTCCACTCCATTCGGCTTTCAAATGAAGGGTTTAAACCTACCTTTAATTATACATTGTATCACTTTTTAATTTGAAGGTAATAATCATAGAGACTTTAAACGCATAATTTGTATTCTTTAAGCCGAGCCCCTCGTTTCCTCTCCATACGCATTTCCTCTACAAGATCAAAATTCATTTTTGCGGTGATGTGAATCCCACTTATCTTCTCATCACATCATTCTCAATTCCCCTAAGAATGCAGAGAATAAATGAAGCTGCGGCGTATCTCGACTTGACTGACGAGGATTTTTCCTTTTAAAAGATTCAAGTGGAATCTATTACTCAAAAAATTCTTTTTCCACGCCGCTTCATGATTTTTAATTAACTTTGACCATTTCCCCCTCTCTGCATCCTGCTTCGGGTAAAAATTTGAGTGAGAGTGTTGCAAAATAGAAATCGCCCATCATTATATTTTCCCTTATTCTATTTTCCGCCACTTCATCGTTTCTTCCCCATGGCCTGCTTTCCTGACTCACTCTCATCTTACATTGGCCTTCAGACGTCAAAGTTACATCTCTCCTCTACTTTTCGATTAATTATAAACTTCATTCATGATAGATTCATTCTCTCAACAGTTGTTGCCCAATATGCGGCGATATTTAATAGAGAAGAAATTTATGCACACTCATCCCTCGGCATCTTTCTCTATTACCTAAAATCCTATTTAAAGAATAATTTAAGTAGTTTATAACACTATAATTCGAAATTAACAAAGGCACGTGAGGCTCGTCATTTGCATTATTTAATAATGTAATATGAAAGAGTTTGGATTTCTATCGATCCTTATTAGAGGGGAGAAGGTATTGAAAAGGGTTTGATGATTGAGAATGAATAAGAAATTTCCTCATCCTTCATCCTTGCGTGTTTGTTTGGTGAAATGTCTGAGTTTAAGTCAAACCCAATCAGTTGAGAGAGGCCCAGAAATTGCTAATTGGGAAGGAGATTGAATGACTTGTGTGAGCAGGTGGAATTGCAAAACGCGAAATGTACAGATAGTTTAGGAGAAAAAGGGAGGAAAGAGTTTAAAGGTCGAGGGCTCATTGTTGGAATGTTTATATAGGAATTGCAGCAATTGATCGATGAAGCAAATCAGTCATTGGAAGAAGCAGGAACTCCGTCACACGAAGTCTCGGTCGTGATTCTCCACCGTGAATTTGCTGGCGGAAGTTTGGGCATCACCCTCGCTGGTGGAGCCGACTATGAAACAAAGGAGATCACGGTGAGTTGATTGCCCACATTCTTAAAGCATTGAGATATTTCCACACTTACCGGAATCACACATTCAATGGAATTAATTAATTGTGCAGGTTCATAAGGTGCTTACAAACAGCATTGCCGACCGGGACGCTCGAGTCCATCGCGGAGACAGAGTTCTCTCCATCAACGGAAAAAGCACGAAAGGACTCACGCATCGTGAGGCTTTGAATCTCCTCAAGGTAACATTTTGCAACTCATTTTCTACCAGATTATCTGCTTCATTATATAACCTTCAATGAGTTAATCCTTTCCGATCCTCTTCATTGCTACCAAGACTAATTTTGTTCAGCGGCTACTAGAGCATGTAATTGACTCTCGTGTTGATTATTAGGCTCCTCGTACTGAGGTGGTTTTGGTCGTTTCTCGCGGACGAACGGCCGGGAATGGCTTCCAAACTATTGATGAGTCGAGTGCAACGCTTGATCGGGCGGTAGAGCCGCTGCTCAGCGGAGGCTCCTTGGCAAGTCTTTTAGAAAATGATGAAGACAGCACTTACAAATGGGGACCCCTCAAGACTGTGATCCTACACAAAGACGGAGCTGGACTTGGGTTTTCCCTTGAGGGTGGGAAAGGATCCATTATGGGAGACAAACCGCTGACTGTCAAGAAAATCTTCGTCGGTAAGACACGAAAAATTCTTAATTAAATCATTCCAATTTCCTTCAGCTTTCAAACTAACGAGCTTACAAAGGAGAAGGAAAAAAATAATATTGATATTAGGAGTAGACGATATTGTAAACGTTGAGACATGAAGTTTTATTTCAAGTTTTTTATGATCCCTTTTCATTATTGCTCATGACATGGATGGACGTTTTGTTTGGCAGGTGGGCCGGCGGAGAAGTGTGGAGAGCTGAAAGTTGGATACCTCATTGCGGCCATAAATGAAATCAGCATGTCTTCGAAGTCAAGAACTGAGACTTGGAATTTCATGAAGAAACTCGGAGATGGCGAAGTGAAGATCTCGGTTCGATCACCTCTTTAATCGTCTTCCTAATGGTACTCCCACACGCCGACACCTCGTCTCTTTCAATATCAATCCATCCATCAATTAGCTTCGAAGGGACCAAGCGTTTATATTAAGAATAATCACGTGAAATATATTTTATGCAAATTGTATCCAAAAACCTATTTACTGATACTAATAATATAAAAAAATGATTGAGGCTGCTTTTCAACTACGTAAATACTGTTTAAGGATAAATACCTAAAGAGAGACATAAGAAATGAGTTGAAGTAGAAGGAGATTTTGTAGCAAATAAATGATGTATTTTGCTATTTCTTAAGAAGAATACATTTGCTTCTGTAGGAGTGAAGGATAAGCCCATTGTACAAAAATCCATTGTAAATCTGTGTATTATTACATGAAGAATTCCCCCCATGAGTGCTTTAATAGATTATTAATCAAATATAAATCAATTATATGTATTATACAAAAAACAATATATAATTGTCTAGCCAAAAGGGACAAAGAAATTACAAGTATTTGGGGAAGAAGTATCGACTACTTTACATGCATACATTTATATACTCCTACTTAAATAATTAAGTATTATCCACGTTATGATTTATGAATGTGAATGTATTGTCGTTGTGGTCATATGGTAGATCTTAAAAGTGAGAGTAATTGTAGATTGTAAACCTATTTTATATTCGTTGTGGAAGGTCGTAAGAAAGAAGTTGTCAGAAGTTGAGTTATGAAAGCTTTAATTATTTTAACATGGCTATATGTTGCGAGTAGACATTTACTGATTTACTAGTTTTATTATTTAAAATTGTAATACTGATAGTTTATTCATAAATGATGATTTGAATCAATTGTAAAATATAATTATTGCTACTTAAAGAGGATGAACAATTAAAATCAATGTATTCAACATGGTTCACTTTTTGTGAAAACTTTCAAGTGTTAAATGAGTTAAATGACTATTAAATGCGTTTTAGCAAGGTATTTACTTTTATCAATAAATATAATGCGATATTAAATCATTAGATGAATTTTTAAAATAGAAGATTAATATGAGTGAATATTTTTACAATTTGAGTTAAGACATGCTGGTAGCATTATGATCGCCTCTTATGTCAGAGATAAGAAATTAAACATTAATTGCCGAGATTGTTATGACTTATGATATGACTTACTACTATGTATAATATTTTAATGTAACGACGAAGTTTGTAGATTGTATTTCATACACGTTTGTATGCACGTTATGTTATGTTTGATTGTTTTATGAATATTTTTAGATTATTTTTTAGTTAATTCTAGTATACAATAAGTATCTAATTACTTACCGATCTAAATAAGTTAAAAATGCAGCTTAAGTAAAATTGATGGAGAGATTAGCGTGGTTAAATTCCATGTTTAAGCCAACTTTTCGAAACAAACGGGAGACTCCAAATTAGATGAATAAGTAATATATCTGTATGTGTAATATGTAGAAGATAAATAGGTAATAATACACCTAACTTCAATTTATGCAATTTGTAATGCATAGACAGAACATGTCGTTTGATTTTAAGTTTTATAAAGTTTTTAGATTTTAGTTACATTAAATTAATTAAGTACATTATAGTGAATTAGTACCTCTATAATACAATGTTTGGTGAAGGTATCTCAGATTTGTTTGGACTCTGCGAATATGAATATATTGAATAAAGTGTTTTCTCTTCAAATAATTAAAATCATCTTCATTTAAAAATGTCTCATTCATAATTCATCAATAATATCAAACTCTGCTATGTTTTAGTGCAGAAAATGATAAAACATTTGAAGTATTTCAAAATATATCAAAACGATTAAATTATTTCACCATATTGCATATTGGGAAAAAATTGGGCTTAGTGTTCTGAGTATAGTGGCACTCATAACTGTCAGGCCTTTTGAAGACATTGCCATTAGATGTATGGAAATTAAGTCTCTTGGTGATAATTTGTGCAAAGTTCAATAAAAGTACAAGACTCCATTCAAAATTTTAATTTCGCAATGTAGTCTATTTACAAAATTCTAGCGTTCAAATTGATTAAAATTGAAAATTTTGGTTCTTTGATTTAAATTAAAAGTAGATTTGACAAATTATCAAAATGGCGTGTGCCAAGCCATGTCAAAGAGATCCATGCAAAGCTCCTTCGCATTCGAATGAGAAAAAAGCGTCCCTTGAGCAAGGTGTTGAAAAAAAGGGATCTCACATTGACGAGTCAAACATCAGTGCATGCCCGAGTCAAAAAAGAGTACAATCAGGTTTCAATCAATCAAACTTCATCTTTTTTCATTTAGGGTTCTATTTAAAATTCAAGGCATCAATTGAATTTAAATCTTTCAAGTTTTGCCAAAGAGGAAAAGGACGCTCGATTTCCAACTCGAAAAGCGAACCAGAACCAACAGAAAGGAGTTTGATGATCTTGTAAAGAAGTTTTCCTACCCTCGGATTCAGTCCAAGCCTTTTGAGCAATTCTTGGTCAAAGAACACAGGATCCTTGCGGCCCAATCCAACAAAATGAATGCAGCCATTCAAAAGAGAAAAATGGAGAATTTTTGCAAGGAGAAACCTCACAGTTTGGAGTGTCGGAAAAAAGCTGTGATGAAAAAGTATCAAGATCCTTTTGCCTTCGAGACACCAGATAGAAAAATCCGAATTCCACTTCCACATGACATTGACATTACAAACGACTACGTGATTTACAAGTAAAATATCATTAAGTGCAATCAGGATTGGAGTGAATTACCGTAATGGAAATGTTTGACCATCTCCCCTTCACAGTGTCGAGAACCCGTTTCGAGTCTCAGTCCGTCTCGAGTATCTGATGGGGACGACGGAGGCGAAGATCACGAGTAACGAGTATATGGATGCTCTTTATCGAAATTTGCGGGGCGAGGAGGAAAAAGAAATTGAGAAGAGAGACAAGGAACGGAGAGATACCGAGGAATTCAGAGTCAGGAAACTCGTTATTGACGGTTCTAATTCATAT
Source organism: Neelides folsomi (assembly GCA_034687125.1). Lineage (NCBI taxonomy): Eukaryota > Metazoa > Arthropoda > Collembola > Neelipleona > Neelidae > Neelides > Neelides folsomi. Next base: position 22,771 of record JAQGBZ010000265.1, on the reverse strand, counting down.
CACTTCTTTTTTATAATCATTCCTTCAACACGATACCTCTGTTGCAATAATGTTATAATGTTAAATATAAAAATGTAATTTTTTATTGTATGCTATATTAATTCTATTCACACATTGGCTACGTTTTACTTTTAACTTTAAGGAATAAAGTTTGTATAATAATGATTAATTTAAACATTGGTTGTGTATTAATAGGGCTCATGGATCCACCAGCAAACATGGAATATTTGCAAACACATCCTGTGTTCAGGTATTACAGAGTTGACTATTTGTACATTATCATTTTATCATTCAACATTGTAAGGCAGTTACAATACTTATTTATATGTGTAATGCAAATGTCGTGACTAACGAATTTTTCTATCTGTGACAGAGTTAATAAAATTCTCCAACGCTTGGACACACACGATGCCTTTTTAGAGTCCACCAACGAAATGAAAGACAATATTACGCCAATCGAGCCTTATGGTGAGGTCTTCCCATGATCTCATGATTTCACCATTTCTACTTCTAATATTGTTCACGTTCTAATGTAAATGGAAATTTTTGTGTTGATTTAGAGTTTGATGGGAATAAATTCTTCCGACATGTTCATAGAGCAGGAAAAACATGGAAGCCGACTTATGAAGAAATGAAAAAGTGTCTCAGGATCCAAAAAATAAAAGAGAAATTGAGAAACAAACTCTTATTTGACTTGGACGAGAGAAAGGACCTTCATGCATTGTACAAAGGAACGTCTAAATGTCTCAAAGGAGAAGAGGAAAAAGACGATGATGTGGAGTTTGCCGGTGAAGGTTCCTTTGCTGAGGCATTGAGACTTGGTGCTGTGGATTCCCAAGAAACAGTTGCGACTACAAGAAACAAGAGCATTGTTATGGCCGGACATGTATTCGATGATGATGAAAATGAAATTGAATATGACGGAGAAGATGGCAATTTTGAATCAAATAAGATATTCCGTAATTACATATATTTTTACTCCTTTATTTATTTTAAACACCTATAAAAATTCTTAATTGTTAAAATCAGTCATATTCAAATGTGTAATTGATTTATAAAAATAATTTATTTTATTAGAATTGATCAACTTTGCGGCTAAAACCAACACTGCTGACCAACAAGCCAAGTTTGAAAACGATGAAGTTAAAAAGGAAGTTGAGCTTGAGAATTTGTACGAGCGGCTGGAATTGCTCAATGATGCAGTTGATCGTCAAACAAAGATGGCTGGAATGAAAAAGAAAACGGACAGCGATTGCATAATTGACATGCACCGAGAAATGAGGGATATCATAAGAGACATTAGAAGGAAATATAATATCCCAACGACTGAACATTATACTTTTGAGAATCCAATCATAAAGAAATACATTGATGGAGCAAGGGTAAACAAATAATGGATTGTATATTCTAAAATTAATTATTTATTTAACAATTAAATTTTACTGTTTTGAATAGGATATCCACGAGTTTCTCCGAAATTTCAAAAAGGTCAGAAATTTGTATGTGAGAGAACAAGCTGTTGCGACTGACTTTGTGAAGAAATTGAACGTTGATCGACCAAGCACATTCAAAATCTCTACATAAATCACATCTAAAATTGATCGTTCACATAATATGGATCGAACAACTTATACACACGTATATTATTTATTATAATTTATTGTTATAATTTTACTATTCATGATAAAATAAATTCTTGTTCATTTTATAAATTGTTTTATTTAATGTATTCAGTACACAGTATTGAACATGTATTCAGTTCATTAATGTACTATTGTATAAAAAGATATTTACATAAAAGCATTCAGGGTAATATGTACTTAGCTGATTTATATGATATATGTAATACCCAATACCTAGTTATAATTTATAATAATGATATATACTAAATTGCATATGCCAATCCCATCATAATGTCTTGCCACATTAGTATTGATCAAATATATTTTTCTTAATATTCAAGTAGGTAATAGTTAATACTATGTTATATCCTTATTCCTTATTATTACGTAATAGTGTAATAGTATAAAATGATTAAAGTAGAGGAATGATACGATACCACTCAATGTACCTGTATTAGGGAACACAAGAGCATTCATTTATACTTTTTATTATTTATTTATCATTAAATTGGCTATCATTAATTTTTTGCATTTATAACACATTAAAAATTTAATAGCGTAAAATGTACAATACACATACATGCTTACATGTTAACACTTAAAAACAGCTAATTATGTGTAGTAACATACTTAATGATTGATAATCTTTTATCACATGAAGAATTTTCTTTAATTATTTTATTTAGATAAAGTGTTGTAGATTTAAACATAAATTAATGGAATCAATAACTTGCTTCTTATCAATGATTACACAATGCAAATTAAACTTCTATAAATGTGTTGTAAAATATAATAATTCGTATAAAAATGACTTTTACAATATGGAACAGGCAGTAGATTTCCCATTTTTCCCATTGATGCTCCCTACTTTATTCCTATGTAGGCCTGGGAGAGGTAATGGATAAGGCAGGGGTGAAATTGGCCTTTGAAAGAGATTCATAAATTCCCGTGGCTCCCACGTTTCTCCTCTTTGGATTTGATGAAGAACCATTCGATAGATCCCAACAATATGACTGTGAATCCCAAGACTGCTTTCTCTCTCGATCAGTTCGTTAGTTATTCCAAGGTCCTTGAGAATCTTCAGAGCTTTGTCCTCGTACACGGTGAGATGATTGAATGAATCAGAAGAGCAAATAGGAATTCCGGGTTTGACTTGTTGGCTCTGGATAAGTTTATGTTCGACAGCGAGCGGGATTGTTTTCCCATGAGAATCCGCCGACGTTCCTCTGAGCCACGGATGGTGAAGAATTTCTGAGAAGCTGCTTCTCATGCTTGGCTTTTGTTGTAAGATCCCACGAAGTAAATCGACGAACTCTTCTGTTGTATCTTCGGGTTCAGGGTACGTTCCTATTGAATGGACACAATAAAACATTTTATTATCACAATTAAATTCCTAATTCCAATCAAATCAGAAATAAAGGGAGAAGTATTATTAACATAAAAAAGATTCCTTGCTAAATTATACTTTATTTATAAGTAACTCCCATTAAATGTTTTTTGACCAGAAATGAACATACTATGTAGAAGTACATTTACTCTTGACCCTCTAGTTTATTTTCTCTTATGCAAGGAGAATAAAAAGGGAAATCGATACTCAATGTATTACTAATGCAAAAGCTCGTTTCCCTTCCTCGAGCAAATATTGACTTACCAAGTAGAATGGCTTTCTTGAGTATTGGAATTGTTTGCCCTTTGAATGGCAGTGATCCTTCAACAATAAAATAGAGGATGATGCCAAGAGCCCAAACGTCCACAAGAACACCTTCGTAGGATGAATCTCTGAACAACTCCGGTGCGGCGTAGGGAGGACTTCCGCAAAATGTTGTTAGCATTTGACCCTTACATGCCCTCGTGGAAAATCCCATGTCACCCACCTTTAAATAATTAAGGAAGGTAAACTTACATGCCCAACTTGGATAACATCAGAGTAAACATGGAAAAGCGTTAAATTAAATCAACCAAATGACCTTCATTAAGTAATTAAGAGCGTCACGTTGGGTTCTGTGAGTAATTAATTAATAAATATTCAATCACCTTAATTTCCGTTGGCGTTGAGAAAAAGACATTTTCAGCCTTAAGATCACGATGAATGATTCCATTCGCATGCTTAAATAAGAAAATATTTACGTATTTAGCCCCTCGTTTACCATTCATCAATTCATCCGTTGGAAAGTTGGAATTAATGCATTAATAATTTAATTTCTGATTTCTGGCCAGGCTTTGTTCAATGCATAATTTAGATCATTTTATCATTGATTAACTTATTGGTTTTATCAAGGTTGAAAGGTTGATTGAAAAGTTTTCTTATGGTTATTTTACTTATATGGTTAATTGTTAACTCAATTACATTAAATTCTAGATATTTAAAGATACCCCCTAGTTTGAGTTTACTTTCAATCTGATCAAATTGAGTTTTTACATAAAGCAATAAAGTGTTTAACCAAACATATTTTAAAGAAAGATAAGAGAATGAAAGCCCAGAGCCAAAATTTTAAGTAGCTGCTGATTATGTCAAAATTTCAATATTAGGGACTCCATTAAATTCTTTTTATAACTTTTGATTTGGGATTGCAGTGTGGAATTGCTATAAAAGAACATGAAGTTGAAACAGGCTGTTTGACGGGACGGGAAATTGAAGTCAGATTATTTCCAGAGCCCATGTTTGGATCAGATCGGCTGGAGCTGGGGGAATTCATTCATTCACCTATACATAATCCCTAATCTTTGGGGCTATTTTTAGAAACACTTTGAAGGAATCAAGAATTAAATCTCAAGTTTAAGAAGAAAAATTTATTTTTCTCATATGCTTTTCCTTCCTTAAACTTTTGCATTACTCTAATCGTTTAATAAATAGAGACTCAATTAAATGATTTTTCATTTCATAAACAAAGCGAAAGTCAGAAAACTGAATAAAGACAACGGTTTTACGTCATAAACCCTGAGATGCAAAATTTAAAAATTGTTTCTAATTGGTTTCTCTTACCATAAAAGAAACTGCTCCGAGTATTTGTCTGAAAATGAGTTTCGCCTCGGGTTCAGTCAAAGTTCCTTCTGATTTCACTTTTGTGTAAAGGTCCCCATAAGCGGCGTATTCGGAAACAAGGTGAAGTTTGTCAGGTGTCTCGAGCACTTCGTACAACCTTCGAAGTTTCCAATTACCAATTAGAAAAATATGGCTCGGTCACTTCTCACCTCTCTCCGCATTAATTCAAGCTCATACCTGACGAGGTTTGGATGAGTCAGGGCTTCCATCGAGGCAACTTCACGGGAAAGCATTTTCTCCAGCCTTGGCTCAATTCGCGCCTTCTCAATGATTTTGATGGCCACTTTCTCTACAATAAGTTGAATTCAGGTTAATTGACTCCTCATACCGGTAACGACACCACATGGGTGTAATATAACACATATTGATTCACTCCTCATCAACTTACAAATTACACAACCAAAATCAAGTAAACATTCAACGACCGCTCAATCATTTATTTCACCCATTTCAAACAATTTGGAAAATAAGGAAGTGAGAAACATGTGGAGCTGGCTAAGGTTAACAGAGTTCATTATGTTCCATATCTACTTAATATAAATAAGTGAGAGCTAATGATTCATACAAACGTCATCTGACGTCATGTCCGTGTATGAAAATTATGCATAAAATAAGATGTATGAATCGCTTGTTTGGTGATGACTTGTGTAGAAAACCTAATTTCTCTCCATTATCATTTTATTGTGATTTGCGAATGGTTTCTTTAATTCGTGCCGAAATGTGTGGAACTTGTGGGGTTTTTTTATGTCGCGATCGAATGATTCAACACAATCACACACTTAAGATCTGCGATCTGATCACACACTTAGGATCTGCGATCTGATCACACACTTAGCATATGTGGATGCAATAGCATTTTGCATCCATGCAAAATGCTATTTAGGGGAAAAACCAAGTTTTTATTAATGGCTTAACCAACTTTCGTAACTTCATTACATTTAACTATGCATGGACCTAAACCATTTAGCCATAATGTACTCGTACGCAAATGTATTTAACAAAATGAGCCAATTGTATTATCGGACCAATCTTAGGAATTCCATTCTTTCTCTCGATGAGGAAAATTGATTCTTATTCTTTATTGCGGGTCAGAGATTTGATCGCGGTTCATCGTTCATTTCTGCCTTACTTATTATTCTATTTTTAGCCTAGGGATTAAGAGCTTTAGACATTTCCTTCCTCTGAATTATCGAAATGAGTGCCACTTTCTTTATCGTATAAATTGATGCACTTCTGCGACTTTTTTATGCGAATGTATGAAATATTGAACCAATGTACCAATCCACTACTGTTACAATAAACATAAAAAAGATAAACAAGTAATGGAGAAGTTCCAAATGCATCTCAATAAAATTGAACATATGAAAGGTATATGACAAGATAATTGGAATAATTACAGAGAGAAGTGGAGCGTGAGCGTGAGAAGTGGAAAATTCAATAATTAATATCAATCGATTTCTTTGATTCCCCTACCTTTCAAATCACTCTTCGCATTTCTATCAGTATTGTAGTATGAATTCATTGTGATGTTGATGTCTGATGTAGTATTGACGAATCATAAGAAATACATGTCCTAGAATAATTCATGTCCTAATTTACTAATTGATTAGGACTACATTGTAAACACTAGATACAAAGTTGTAAAATTATTGAAGCCTTCAAAACGCCTGGTTCTGGTGTCCACAAAACAATTTTCATTGACACAATTGATTGACTGCCATTAATGGAATTAATAATTTATCATGTTGATTTTAATTATATTAGCTTTACTTTACATTCGTTAATATAATATCCTAATAAACTTATCATTGGGGTTTTATTCAAATGTACAATTGCTAGTAGTATGTAATATTAAGGTAGTTGCATACCTTTTGTGAGTTGATGGATTCCAAGTCTGACTTTTGCAAAATTTCCTGCTCCGATTTCTTCATACATTTTGTAGTAGCCGATGACTTTCCCTTTGTTCTTTTCCCTCTCCTTTTTCCATCTCGGAACTGAATCGACCTTCTTGAGGAGTTGTTCATAGGGAAGCCTACCGTGAGAGTCCTTGAGGATGAGTTCTGGGTCAACTTCCTCCTCTGTCTTTAAAAACTCTTTGTTCTCAAGGATGATTGTGTCTAAAGAGTCACCGAGGGTTTTGTTTCGGCGAAACCCTTCTTTGTTCCTTTTTGAACCGAAACGGCTGAAACTAGTTTTCCGCCCGAGTTGTTCATGGAGAAACTTCGCTATCCTTGTTTGGGGTTCGTTTACTGAACCATCTAGGCCTATTAGAACATAAAACATGGTTAAATAATGAATACCGTTAGTTCAAATAGGAAATGATGTTACTCTTTGTGCATTATTAATTTCAACTAAAGAACTCGTCAGCTATGTTTTGATTGTCAAGTTCAGTGTTTTGTACCTTTTGTAAATACAGATACATAATACCTATCTATCTGTAAATCAGTAATAATAATAATGTAATCATGTTGTTTATTCAGATTTTCTTTTTATTATTTTGTATTAGAAGAATATTTAAAATATATGTTAATGCATTCTACTAAAATGTAATGAATATTTAATAAGTAAGTATATTATCTGTCAGTGTTTAAAAATTGGATAATAAGGTAAACTCTATTTGTACATAAGAACAGTCCAAAGTTTAGAGCTGTCACTAATACATCTTACTTATAATAACAATATTAATAAAATGGAATGAACTTAAGATGAAATGATGATACGAGTACGAGTTCTCGTACATTTACAATAAGTAAGGTATACAAAGGCACTTTTAAATAAATAAGTATTATAGTGCATAGTGTACACAATATGTAAAATTTTGTGCATAAATGTATTGTTTTACGATTCCGAGTACCGCTTGTCATTTTCAACTGTAAATGACATGGATTGTTTAATAAGAAAACCTAACACCAATCATTTGTAATTATAGTTCATTGAGATATTTTTATTGAATTATAACATGAAATTCTGAGAATCTTGTTTAATAATAAAACATCTTTAATCGTACGTTATAAAGCTCTATCATATTGAATATACAAGGATACATTGTACCATATACCAATACTTAAAGGATACCATTTAAAGTGCCTCAATTTTAATCAAATTTGTCTCAATTTTAAATGTAAGTTTGCCTCAATGAAATTTGCCTCAATATCGCCTCAAAAATAAATCACGTTTGCCTCAATAATGGATGTATATGCCTAAATGGTTTTAACACAAAATACATTAAGAAACATCCAAGGATGTGCAAAAAATGCTGGATTATGATAAGATTAGACATAGAGCAACGCGTTCTAGTTATTTTTCCTAAGAAGTTATTTTAAATCCTCAATAAAATGTCCATATTAGTCAAATTTTAACTAAATTTATCGATAAAGGCGAATTATCTTAAAAGATCGTAAAAATAAGTTGAGATTATTAATTCACGCGGGCCGATCGATTATATATCAAAAATAAGTTGATATTTTAATATATATTATTATTAATTTAAACATATTTGAGAAATTAGACTAGATTGTTTTTATAAGTATAACAATATAATGCTATAAAATATAATTGTCCCAAAATCTGCAATACTATCTGAGGAAGAGAACGAAGAACCCATTGCTAAAAAAACAAAAAGGACTTAATCTTGGATTAAATCTTTATATTTATGTTAATAGAAGGGGCGGTTAGAATTTCTACATTAAACCGACTAATTAACATGTTAAAGAAGTAGATTATGATAATTTTATTAATGAAATCATGGAAGTCATTCGACCATCTTGAAATAATTCTTTCTGTAGATGCCAATATATCTTCAAAAACTATGTATTATGTATATATTATATATGTATTAAAATTAAATAATAACCACAATATAGATACAGTATCTATATTGGGGTAATTTAATTTTAATATAAAACAATATTCATTTTTTATTAAATGCAGCATCTTTTTAAATAAAGGAAATGTTCAATAAAAATGAGGTATAAATTATTAAAATTGAGGCATTCTGGAAGTTCATTGAGGCAAAAGTGATTGAGGCATACTTACATTTAAAATTGAGGCAAAATTGATTAAAATTGAGGCGGAAAAATATTATCCCATACTTAAGTGTTAAATGCCTAAATGCAAGTCAGCCCATAATTATCATCAATGTGAAATTATTCAAGTTAAAATTATTGCGTAAATGTGCAAATCTGATTCAGCCTATAATTAAAAATACTAGTAATTAAGTATAACATATGCATGCTTACCTTCTGGAGGACTGTAATTAGAGCTGTCGTTTGCCGTGGTTGGACTCGAATAAAATAGAGTTGGTGAAGGCATCCCGATTATTTCCTTTTAATATAAGATTAGTAAAGTGGACAGCTATGGAGAAGAATAATAGAAAAGTAAATGAGAATCGACCGTGACTCCCAGAGTTTATCCGGTTCGAAACACCGAGGAACTGAGGAAAGTTCCCGAGGAACCGCTTTCATAACCAACTCACCGGCTTTCCCCAATCCGACAGCCCATGCTCATACCCAATACTTCATCCCTTAATCGGTTTCATTCTCAAACGTGATCGAGATTTAATCTCAATGCCAATGTTGCAAAAAGCGAGAAACCTCAAGCTTCCTCATTTTCTGCCTTCCTTGTTGGAAATAAATGGAAGGTTTTAGAATTCGGAACTAAAAAGCTCAAATGCATACATACATACCTCTAAACTAAACATTCCTCCAACTAACTCATAAGAACTTACTTCCACATTCTCACACATTTCCGCTTTCCTAGAATGAATAATTTCGAGAAATGGAAGATGCATTTCCCAGAAGATATTGCATGTATTTTTTAATCCGGAATTCGCTTATTTAATGATCAATGATACATTTAAAAATTGTTATTTTATTCGATTTTATTAACCACACAAACTTTGGCATTCTTCCATTGAATTGAAGTTGTTTCCGTTTCCTTTGCATCCTCCATAGTGAAAAGTTTCACATTTTTTGCTTTCGTGGTTGAAATAATATACTAAAATAAGAGCTTTGCCTGAAATTCAATTAAAGATTGAAGAGAAATATTTAATTAAAAAGTTTTAATAAAATTTTATTTTATAATTTTGAAAATAGGCATGAAATACCTATAATAATAAATTAGGATAAATCAATGATATAGGATATAACTAATTGTATTACACCCATAAATAACTGATATTTAAATAAGTATAAATGCTTACATGGCCCAATTTCTCTGTCTAATTCGCATACCTCTTTTCCTTTAATAATAACTGTATTTTTATCGCGTTTGTTCTTTTTTTGAAAATATGGCACTCGGCAGGATTCATCACATTCTTCATCATTCTCAAATTGGTTTAGACCACTACATTCGCTTTTTGTCAACTTTTCACATTTTTCAGTTTCAATATCAAAATAATATTTGCCATCAGCTGAAGGAGCTTCACTTTTACAAACTGGCATTTTCAAGCAATCAAGTTCTTCATCTTCTTCTGTAAATATAAAATAGGTATAGAACAAACATAGGTAGACATATCCTAGGTTTAATGTAGGTAGTACATATTATTAAAATATGAACGATATTTTCAAACAGCTTTCTTCCATTATAATAGTACTTAATGATAGGATATAATATGTATGTAAATGCTAACTCAATTGAAAACTTACATCAAGATAACAAAAAATATAAATATGACCAATTATAAGTTTTACCCTGTGAAGATGAAGACAAAAAGAGGATGAATATAAGGCTGAAAAATATGCAAGTTATTTTATCCATAGTGTCAATTGACAATTAACTTGAAAGGACTTAATCACTAGTTCATTTTCGTTTAAATAGTACATTTAATATAAATACATTTGAACAACAACAATACTAATGTATGTATATGCCTAGTAATAATCTCTGGTATTTATATTTTTGTTATTATTGCCATTTAACTAAACATAATATGTAGTTATACAAATAATTTAGTTTTACAATATTGCTTTACATATATGGTAATATCAGTACATAAAATGTTCCTATATGATGTTCCGTTAAATTGGCTTTGATATGATATGGATATAGCAGGTAATTGGGGTGTGACTCTATAAGTACTCATATGAAACATTAATTACTTACTTTACTATCTGGTTATTTATTTGTTATTCCTGGAATGTTTAGTGAGTTGTATGAAATCTAAGAAATGTAAAGTTAAATAAGCTCATTTGGCCAAATGTACGGAGGTTGTAATGTAAGTAGGTAAATAAAATGCTACATAATAAATATCTCATATCTTGTCATTAATGATACACTTTTATTTATTTTCTTTAGATACTTTTATAATATCAATTTTTCGTTTTGACTTTGTCAATTGAACCGCACAAATCCCTGCATTTTTTTACAGAATTGAAAGCATTTTTTTCTCCTATGCAGCTTTTATTGTCCAATTCACATTTTTTGCTCTTCTTATTATAATAATACATCGGTATTAATGTTCTGCCTAAATATAAAATATTATAAGATTTAGCAAATATGTTAAAAATAAATTAATATAAAATATGGTATTCCAACCGATTACTTACAGTTAGTATATTATATTAGTATATATAGGACTTAGGACTAATGAAAAATCATTTTTGCTATTTTCTGTTTCATATGATATAATGTAGAATACATTATAATGTTAGGTTAGGTAGGTTAAAAGTTACTAAACTTCTCAGAGTAATTGATAGCTTTCTATCTGTATAATGAAAAATGTTTTTACTCACATGTTCCAGCCTTCTTTTCCATTTGGCAGACCTTTTTGTCTTTCTTAATTTTTTTTTCTATCCACCAAATATGGTATCTTACATGATTCATCACAATCATCAATGTCGTCAAACTGATTCAAGCCTTTACAATCGTTCTTTTTCAGTTCTTCGCAGCTTTCGCTCTTAGTGTTGAAATAATATTTTGGCGGAACCGAGGGACCCGATTTATTATTGCATATTGGGTCCCTTATGGGCTCTTCCATGCAGTCAATATAATGTTCTTCTTCTACTATAGTAAATATCAATGTCAATAAACAATAAAATGTATACTTTAGGTGGGCTTGTTTTTATCAACTAAAATCATTATTTGGAGAAACTCCAAAGTAGGGTGTTATACATAATTTTATCCTAATCCGAACACCCAAACACATAAATACCATATATACCATAGGTTATATTATTAACTTCAAGTATAAAGAAAATAATGTTTTTCATATTAATTATTCTAATACTGTCATGTTACAATATTCTGGAAATATTATTAGAATCAATGTAAATTTACCAAATGAGAATACATTAAAAAGACCAATAAAGAAGAAAACAATTGGTTTCTTCATGATTTTCAATGATAATCGTTTGATAAATGACAACGATTAAATCTTCGACTTACCAAAGACTTTATAATGAGATTTTATTATTAAAAATATACGATGTAAAAATAAATGAAAGTTGATGAAATGAAAGTTGCAATTACATTTTATTAAACATAAACATAATATATTATGCTGTTTATGATTAAACTTTCATAATTTTTGTAAAAATGAGTCTATAAATCCTAACGAACATATTGTATCTGGTATATTGGTGATTTTATAAATATAATTTATTATTTATGATTGAAATGATTGAAATGATGATTACGACGTTGTAGATATTTAAATAAATCTATAAAGTTTATAAACTCAAGTGAAAGGGAAATAAGCAACTATGTTGAAATAGTCTAATCTAAAAGCTGAGATAATATAACCGCTCACACTACTTGTTTTCTTTTAAACTTCTTTACTTGAATTTGAATCCGACTCTTCGGCTTCGGTTTAATCGCGTTCAATTAAATCTTACAATTTGTTTTTTGGTCCTTTATTTAATCCCGAATTTCGCTATTCATTAATTTGAACTAAGACTTTGAAGATTTGACTACCCTTTACTGTATATCAGGGTATCAGTGCATCACACAGATTCTTCATTCATCGATATCTAATTAATTTTAAACCAATTTAATTTTGAAGAGAGATAAACCGAAGTATCTGCTATATTAAAATGGAGGATAAATATGCACAAGGGGATCGTGTATTTGCGAAAATGAAGGGCTTTTCACCTTGGCCAGGTAAGCTTAAATAATATGACATCAAAGTTTTAACATTTTAGTACGTTTTGTAAAGAATTGCCAAAAAGCATTTTTTAATAAATGAAATATTTATTTTTATTTAAGGAAGAGTCGAAGAACGTGTTCCTGGGAAGGTGGAGCAATACAGGATCTACTTTTATGGAACATATGATGTGTAAATAAACTTTTTTTATTTATAAATTAACATCGGCATTTTTATATTTTATGCCCTGTATTTTTATTTACGGGTGGAACTGATTTTCAATCAAAGAAGAATTTTAATTTCATAAATCCTTCTTGGCTATTTCCACCCAAAATGAATTGATGGCTGGCTGACAATACGATGAGTTGATTCTCTATAAGATTTTACGTGCTGTGCGATTGCCATCAAACATTCAAATTAATATTAATTATAATAAAAATTATTATGAAATAATGAATAGATTTGATTTATGAACTTATATACTACAATTTCACATCTTTCAAAATGTATTGCACCCCAATATCTTCCGAAATTGCGATATGCGACTACCTGCCTTCTTTCAATGCTTTTATTATACATATTTTAGAGCGACCGTCAAAATTGACATGCTGTTTCCTTATAATGAAGAGAACAAGATCAAATATGGAAAAAATAAAAAGGCAAGATTTAAGGAAGCAATGCAAGAGGTTGAAGATAATGTACAAGATGCTGATCAATTACCTCCTTCCGCACCAGTAAGTTTTCTTACTTTTTTCATTTAACAAACATTTTAAAACATAATTTAATTAAATAAAATATCAGGCCGGAGACGAAGACGATGATGAAGGCGAGTTACAAATTGACGAAGGAGGTCCTCCAGTTCTTAAACGAGAAATTAATATCGCCCTTCCACAACAGAAAAATGAGACAGAAGTATGTTATAATATTTGAAACAAAAAAGAAATAATGCATAATTAATAAATAATAAGAAAACAAATTGTTAATTATTATTTAAAATACAGATCGCTCCAGTTCCAGTTGCAAAGGCGATTCCCAAAAGAGTATCCAAGGCTAAGCGTGACTCTGGATCCGGCCGATCTACACCAACAGTTGCCGCCGCTCCAACCCCTGAACCACCAGCCCCTGTCCCACAAGTCGAAGTTGTAAGTCGAAGTGGAAGGAAAATTAAGCCGAAGCGATTTGCCGATGACGAACTTCCAACATCGACACCAAATGGAAGAAGGGACTCTGATGGAAATCCTCCTAGTAAAAGAAAAAAGACTGCAACTCCGAAGGTATTACAATTTTATTCCGTTCCATATAAATAAAATTATTTATACGTGTAAACGTTATTTGCTGTGGTTAATTCGTTAAATTATTTACGATTAGGTTAAAGCCGAAGGGGTTGCGGAAGAATTTAAAGAAACTCCTGTAAGAGGGAAGGGCAAAGCAAAAGCAAAAGAGGTTGAAAAAACGAAAACTCCAACTGATAAAGGAACACGAGGGTCCACTGGGGCTGGGAAGAAAGGATTGCCACCACCACCCAAGCTTTTACAAATCCCAATTCCTACAAAGAAATCTTTAGGAGACAAGAGTAGACCACCTCCGCTTCTTTCTACAAAGCCCGATCAGGAAATAGAAACTACAAGAGAAAAACGGGGAAGAATTGACTCAACTTCTCATAATCAAGCAAAAGCTGAATCTTCAGATAATGAACCTTCTTTCTCACAAGGTGAAATATGTATAATTTGTGATATAGAGTACACAATGAGTATTTTCGATGCTCCTACAGTTTACTCCGGTCTTAATTTAACTTTAACCATTGTTTACAGTTTCCGCCAATCAAGTTGCTGAAGTGAAACATTTACCTGTAGACTCCGCAAAGGGAGATGGAATGGTCGTTTCTTTCAAGCTCGACAATGTTAGTACTAGTTTTGATAGAAATTTTAACTTTTTTATATTAAAAGAATGATTTTTATTAATAAAAATTTCTTGGTTGAACAGAAAGGAAATCTTCCCTGGGAAATGGCAACGGCAAGAAATATCATCAAGGTTAAGTCAGACTTGGAACAAACTAATTTAGACTCCTTGGATATATTGTCTGAATCGACGATCAAACCTGAGATAAAAGCTACAAATGGAGACGGCCATGCTCTAGATTTACAAGAAAAGGATTTAACGATTGATGAAATTGCGTGAGTTTTCAATTAAAAGGAATTCTTATTACGGTCGGTTATTGCTATAATTGTATTAATCAATTTATTTATGAAAATAATTCTTTTAGTAAATTGAGGATTGAAGGAGAAGTAATAGAGATTATTGGGGAAATCGGAAATACACTTGGAGCAGAATTTATGTCCGACTGTGACCGCGTGATTGATCTTCTTGAACGACTATCTGGACACGAAGTTAATACACTACTTCTCAAAAAGCATCCTGAAGTTGTTTACACGATGAAACGGGTATTAAATAATATCTGTATTTATTTTAAAATGAGACTAAATAACATTTACAAAGATATAATAGTTAGTTCATTTTTATTGATTAATTAATATTCAAATATTTTAGCTTTGTCATTATGTGGGAAACTCTGATGTTTGGAATTTAGACGAAATTCAAATTGTAAGTTACCCTTCATTTAAAACATTCATTATTATACCAACATGTCTAATAACAAGGATAAATCAAAAATTACATCCCATTCTTCTAGGACGACTTTTCTACAAAAGCCAAAGAAATTCGGGATAAGTCTATTGAAATCTACGATGGATTCAAATCTTTGTTCTGCGCTGACCAGTCGAAAGAATTATTTCCACATTTTGATGAGGAAGTTGAAAAGTTCAATAACTGTGTCAATGGCCTTTCACTCAAGGCTGTATTATCTCTCGGAGAAGATCCAACGAGTAATTAACGATCCAGCTTATATTAAACAATTAACGCCACTTTTAAAATCTTTTTTCATATTTGTTTTATTTCCTGTCCTACCCTGCTTATTAAAGGTTTTGGGATGACTTTCGTAAATTTGTACTTTGTATTTATATAACATTAAACGTTAAATCTAGTTACACCTATGTTTATCCTATGCACTGACTGAAATTTTGGCCAATTTTGAATGTACGAAATTTATTATTTTATAAACAAGTATTACTGGACATTGTAAAGTTATATGTCAAAAAATAATTCCGATGATTAAAAGGTTCCGATATGCCTGAATGTTGAACATTTTCGTTTTTTTGTATTGCACATGTTTAAGTTTAATTGAATGCTTTTAATGCTGACATAGTTTATAGGTGTAAATTAGAAGGACATGGTTTTAATTTATATGATTTTAGCAATGGAGAACCCCGAAGAATTTTTGGAAAGACACTGTAGAGAAGTTGAAATGAGAGATGAAATTGTAGATGAAACAAGTGAGGAAGAAATGGAAGAAGATGTTGACGAGGAAGTTGAAGATGAGGAGGAATTCGGAGACGAGAATTATCTAGAAGGATATGATGACATGGAAGAAGATGAGGAGGAAAGTGAAAGCTATCCAAACAATGAATCAAACATTATGTGAGTTTGAAAATGGGAATTTCTTGTACCTACCTACATTTTATGGTAGACACGTTAGAATATTATAAATATAAAATCAACAAAACTTCATATTTCTCAAAACTTCATTAATATTATTAAAGCACATTATGTTTTTATCATGGTTTAATTTCAAACTGTAAATATTTCAACTTTGTATTCTGTTTTCAATGAAAGATTTTCATTCTGAAAAATTGTTAAGATCTATCTAATGTTAGAGCCATAAAGGCTATAAAAGTATTTAAATTATTTAATATTAATGATACTAATTATAATATTTAGTTAAACCTTTCTCATCATTTAATGAATAAAGAATTTTATAGAGATGCAATTATTCAATATCATTTTTTATTAATCAAAAAATGTCCTCATACACCATGTTGGTTGCATGACGGTAGGAATTAATTTATAAATAAAATAATTTTATTTAACAATTGACTTCAAATAAATAGCTAAAAAAGATATCGTGTAGTTATATTCTATATATCGGTAAATACAATTCGAGTTAATCTTTAACAATCCTACAAAATAATAAAAGTATGTTTACATAATACCATTTAACTACTTTACGAGTTATATCTCTGACGTGAGTAGAATGAGTATTGTATTACTAATCTAGTACATAGTTTGAGACAGTACGAGGGTATTAGATAACTCTCGTACTACCTATTACATTAATGTCATAAATTATGTTAATTTAACCAATATTTAACAAGTATTAGATTAATCATATTGATATTTTACAACGAATAGTTGAAATGCCCTTTGGCTTCAACATAACCCAATTTCTTAATAATTATACAATAAAGGTTTTAAAGATTATGATTTACGAGTATATAAATACTACTTTAAAAATAAGTCAATTTATGAGTTATGACCAAGGGAATTAGAGTTATGACAATCATCATTCTAAAAATATTGCAAAAGTTGGAATTTGATTAATACTAATTTATTATGTATTATATTACATTATTTATACCCTATTTTATTAGATGAGTTGGATGTTTCGAATAATGTAATGGATCATAAATTATCATGATACATTATTAGCGTGTATGTTATAAACACAAATCACAATTTTGTTAACTAGAACGAATGTGTACACAATACGTTGATTTAATTCGTCGTATAAAATACACCATAATTATTATGTAGTATAAATACTTATCATATTTACAAATATTTAGCACACATTTTCTTTGGCAAATCTGTGGAGCTCCATTCGATTCATTTTTTAGTTAGGAAGGCGTCAAAGAGAGATTATTGAGTGTTTATTCATGTTGTTTTACACAATTAAACATGTTTTTCGACTCGAAGCTGAAGCTGATCCATTTGAAGAATGCCCTGTTGATGTGTCAAAGAGATATCTTGGATCGCATGGACAGCGTGGGACGACAGCTCTTGGAGGAGCCAAATGCAAATCGTCATCTTCTCCCGACATGCTCTCAATACTCAAATTATCAGTAATGACAGCTTTCTGCTTCGGTGCTGGGAAAAATGATAATTCCTCTTCGCTGTAGGGAAAAGAATTTTTTTTAATGAGTTAGGTAAATACCATCAAATGTAATTATTAGATTCTTATAAAATTAATATCCTAATATTAATTTTATAATATTAGGATAATAATAAAAGGCTTTTTTTTCTTTTTTGACTCATGTCATTATGTAGACTCATTACCTCTACAAAGTAATTAGAGTGATTTACCTTTCATCGGAATCCCATTCAACGAGGGGTTTACTTTCTCCATTACTTAACTTTGAGCCTCCATTTGAAGAATTTTTGGTAGGAATGGCGAGTCTTTGAGGTGGAATGAGATTCCCTGATTTCTTCATTTCAATCTCGATTCCACTCACTGTGCTAATCGAAGGTTGAGGTGGATTCTAATCAATAAATGGTCAATAACGTGTTAGATGAATATATCAATTTGGCGAGGAAATAATTTTTGCAGTGGGCATATGACTCGTATAAAAGTAACCTTGGAAGAATTTTGATTCTGTTTCTTCGACTTGGGAACTCCAGATGAGTTTGAAGCGGCTACTGCGGAGGCCTGAGCGATTCTTTTCTCCAATCTCTTATGAAGTTCACTCTTACTTGAACTTGGACCAGACGGATCTCCTCTTCCTATGGAGTTTCCTTCGCTATGCACTAAACTCTCCGTCTTCAATATGGCACAGTGACTGTTGGTCAAGCTGTTCGTAAACCGGCAGCGGTCTGGGCTAAACGAAATGATTGGTTCTTCTGCATCCTTCTGAAATAACCCAAAATCCTTCATTGCTGAAATAAACTTTTTATTCTCGATATATTAAATACTAAAAATGGTAAAGTTTACGGTTAAAGTGGCAAATATTGTAAATGAGTTTATATGAGTTTATAATATATTAAATTACTTTTATAATTAACTTAGAATTTGCAATGGATAATATTAAAGAATAAATACTAAATTGGAGTATGAACTACTATTTACTACAATACAATATACAATGTAATATACGAATAAATATTAAGCTCATAAAACTTGACAAGGTGAAGTAAGATGGGAAGAGACAGGGGAATGAAATATGCAAATTGACTGGAGGTGGCATATGGAACGAAAGTCTTAAGCCTTTCAATCTCCTCATGACATCCAGAGAGATGAGAACAGATGTTTGGAATTCAGGGGAATAAAAACCTTTGGATTTGAAGCGCCGTCAAACTCGTTCGTGGCCTTCGGATCGCTGTCGATTCCGCTATCTTCGAATTCCATATCAGATATGGGATTTTAAAATGTTTATCAAAAATGCTCAAGGAGAGGTGAAATGATTAAACTGGAGGATAAGAAGAGATTTGAAGCTTCACGCCTCTCGACGGAATTCGGACCCGAATTGTCGGAATCGAGGACCAGCGCATGAACGTTGGGAAATATGCAACCAGGGCATAACGACCAAACTTTCTCCCCTATCTTTTGCTCCCAGCATCCCTGCTTATGTAATATGCTTTCTTCCCTTCCAACCCCAATAACCACACATCTCATCCTCTTCCCATCAATATTACGTATATAAAGAATCTATCAAGAGGGAATAAAACCCATATAAGCACCAGTTAAAAGATAGCTCTGCTGCTCTGATTCTTCATGTCAACGATCTTTTTGTGCTGAACGGAGGGTTTGGGGGATTGAAATATTTTCCTATAAATTCCTTTCATTGCTTTTTCATACCCACTTACGATTCTTTTACAGTACTTAAATGTATGTTTGTATATACCTCCCTATCCATAAACCATTTTAAGCCACGAGTCATATAATTGTAACTTTTGTTCAAATAAATATTTACAGTATATACCTCATGTATTGGTTCTGTTCTGTTAAATGTCTTATATGAGTTTGAAGTAAATTTTGTATCCTCAATAAAAATCATGTCGAAACCAAATAAAAGTAGCACGAAGAGAAGAACAAAGAAAGGAGGAAAATATGTTGACGAAGATTATGGCTATTCTTCAAGAAGAGAAAACGCAAAATCGGCAGATGTTGAAAAAAAGATTGATCAGGTTGAAAGTTATTTTATTGAATGCATAATATTACTTTTTTTCAAATTACTTATAAATTGAATGTTAATTTTTCAGAGTAAAGATCAAGTTGAACTTAATTTAGCCGCGAGTGATCACACAAGACAAAGGAATTTGGTCGTTTGGAGTTTTAACGAGAGGTTAACTTTCAGGAACTTTAAAATGAGCTCGATTAATTATTTAAACTTTAGGACTTTTGTGCCACTCCAAATGAACGATCAAACAATAACTCTTTTTCATGTCGACTCACAACTTATGAATGAAGAGGGGAACGAGAGCTCTGATGCTGAAAATGATGTTTCTCAAGGTATTTTCAATTATTTTAGTGTTATTTTGATATAAGCATAGCAAACATTAATAATTTTCAGCTATACACGAGATCTCACGAATACCTATACACACATACATACCTAGTAACCTACATACATACGTAATTCATGCATGAATGTGGATATTTAGTCATATATAACCAAATAAGGGGAATTGCTCTGAAATAAATTATTACTTACCATTAGTGCCACTATACTTGCTGCCATATTGTTTAACATGGACATACTAATCATTTTATTAGTGCCCCACTCTCACTTAAATTAAGACTTAAAAATGATTAACATTGGCTTCTGATATTTATAATACATACCACACTATTGTCAATATTGTAGTTATATTTATGGATATACTTATTACAGCTCTTGCAAGTTTAGTAACATGTGGATAATGAAGAGCGATAAAAAATTTATTTTGCGCTTGAACAGCTTAAATAAGCATAAAGTATTATTACATAAGGCATACTAGTAATATCTACGTATATATTGTTTCAATTAGGAGATGACCAAGGAACGAACGTCTTGGAAAAAGACTCATCAAAACTTGAAGTTCCCGAGCAGCAGGCGAGAAAGCTTTCCAGAGGGAGCGTAGATGAAACTGGAGAAAAGAGGAATGCAGAAGATGAAGTGGAAGAAAAGGGTATAGCTATTCCATTTATGGCCCATAACAATTTACACAGATGTAGGAAGTTAATCATAATGAAATAATGATCATAACAAACACTGGGCGAATGAGAAACTATTGAAAATTAATGAGGAAAATGAGCAAGTTTATTAAATTTTGTAAGAAATTCAAGAAGATGTTCAATTGCCGGAAGACGAGAAAAGTGAAAAATTAATGAATCAATTTAGTTTTTGTGACCGAGCTATTCAAACTTCTGACTCCACAATTGAAAGAGTTGCGTTAGTTTTTGATAACATTTTATAAACCAAGTATATGATTTATTTCCATAAGTCAAAAATCTTACCATTTTGCTGTACATATGGGATATAATAAATTTTGTAGCATCGTAGCTGTCAAACTCGACCTGCTCCAAAGTTCTCATTTAAAGAAGTATGCAACCAATGGGCCATCCACGATGCTTACATGGAAAACCAAGAGAAAATCGAGGAGAAGGAACGAAGAGAGGAAGAAGAAAAAGAGAAGGCCAAAGCAGCAGCAGAAGAAGAAAATCAATTTGATTTTGATGGTGGCGAGGAGAAAGAGCGAAAGGCTCAAGTCAAGAAAAAAGAAGTCAAAGATCCTAAGTCGGCTTTGAATACATTATTGAAATGTTCTTGGTCCTTTTATCCTTTTGATAGCTCCTAATATATTATTCTTTCTCTCTCAGATTAGAGCAAGAAAAGAAAGATAGAGAAGAAGCTAAGAAGGCCGAAAAGCTTCTCCCAAGGCAAGATGCCGAGGAGCTTTACCTCAAAAGATCATCTAAATGCTTTGCCATCATTGAACGAATGCTCATGCAAAATATTTATGAGGATGTAATTGATGGTAATTAATATTTCAGATTTGGCTTATAAGTATTATCTTATAAATAGTGTACCATATGCTGATAAAAATTTGTCTCTTCTTAGATTTTAAGTTTTTTGAGGATGGAGCAGACGAATTTAGAGAGAGTGGAGACGGAACTTTGCTCCCATTATGGAAATTCACTTATGACAGGGCTAAACGAATGCAAGTGAGTTGCCTTAGCTGGTCAAAGTCTCAACCAGACATGTTCGCTGTTGGATATGGTTCTCGTAAGAAAAATACTGAAATTCTAAATATTTTGTATTTATTTATTCTTGATAGCATAGCAAATATTGCTCTTGAAATATGGTTTAATAACATTAATCTGGTCAAGCTATACTTTTAAATCACTGCGAACTATAAATATAGTTTCCTTTGAAGACTCGGTGCAAGAAGGATTTGTAGTCATCTTTAGTATAAGAAATTCAGCAAACCCCGAACAAGTTTGGGCTGCTCCGAAAGGAGTCAAATCTGTTGATATTCATCCAAAGTAAAATGAAAAAAATAAATGAAAACTCCCAAAACATATTTGAACGTCATATTTTTTTGAAGGGAAAACTCACTTGTAGCGATTGGGATGAATGATGGAAATGTTGCTGTATTGAATTTGAAAGAGAATGAAGCCAACTCTCCGAGAACAGTTATCATGAAAAACATCCCAACAGAAGTGAAGCACGGGTCGCCTGTATGGGCTCTTAAATGGGCCGATGATTCCCAAAGACCCAACTTTTATTCCTCAGGAATGGATGGGAAAGTCATTCATTGGGAACTTTCAATTCAGGATTTCAGAGGAGCTGGAGGAGTTTCGGGGACTTTGATTGCAAACCTTGTTTTGCCAATGCCTCCAATGCAAGGACCGGATGGAAATGATTATAAACTTTTTGGTATTTTATTTTTTTATCTTACATTCCATACAACATATAAATATTAATATCAAAGTATCGCACATTTTTACTTATTTTACTTACAGAAGAAAACAATTTGGTAAATAGTAATTTAATTAGGTATACACTCAGCGACAAAATATTCAAGTACTACATTACAGTCATAAACTTTAGATAATAACTTTTTCAATTGTAATTCAATTAAACCTAAATTTTA